>CM072930.1:66932606-67089143 GCA_036971965.1 Nyctalus aviator | reverse complement strand
CCCCTGCTGGCCATCTTATGGCAACTAATTTGTGTCCACATGGGGCAGCCATCTTGTGTGTTGGAGTGATGGTCAATTTGCATATTACTCTTTTATTACATAGGATAATAGAAAGAAGAAGAGTGGGGCACCAGGTGGCTTTGAAACTTTGGAACTAATACCATGTAAGGAAAAGGGTGGAAAAGGCAATTAGAAGAGCACAGGGTACATAAAATGGGGAAGGGGTCCAAGAAGAAGGTAGCATATATAGACAAAGAGCTGCCAGCATTTATAAACTTTTATACAAAGAAACTTCACTGGTTACGCACTTGGGAACCCCTCCCAACTCACAAGTTTGATATGTTTCCAGGAAAGTTGTATACTTAAAAAAAATTCTTTCAGTGCGCAACCCCCTCCCCCCCCAAACTTTATGAAGAACTTGGGAGGAGAGTTCGAGTTCACCCAATTCTGCATTTCAGATTTGCAGTACCATCTCTCCACATCAAGTAGGAAGTAAGTGGACTCTGTAGCCTTTTCATTGTCCGCTTTGTAGTTCTGGAGATGATGCAGGGCCCATGGGCCACTTAATTTGGTTGTAGCTGCTCACTCAAGCAGCTGCTGCCTTAAGCAGGGTTCTCTTTCACCTTCCTTTTTTCAGCTGTTAACCTATTGGTTGTTAGATTACCTGCTTTACATTTATTGCTAAAGTCTGTAAAGTGGATTTAGAACTGTTATAAGGTCTTCTGCTTTGTTAAAATCGTACTTTGAAACTAAGTTCAAAATGTGCATAAGAATCAATTCAAGGAATGTTGGTTATTTGCTTTTCTTGATAACTAGAAAGAAGGCTTCTAAGATTTATTAGTTAAAAATGAATCAGTGGGATTATAGAAAATATAAGGCATGGAGATGCATTTTGAAGGAAATAAAGAATGGGGTCTTAATTTCCATACTTTTCCTAAAAAAAAAAAAAAAGCCTTTATTCTGCAAATTTATTCTTCAAAGTTCATGATAAAAGAACCTGTGAGGAGAGTCTGAGTTCACCCAATTTCATGTATTACTGTTACAAAAAAGTAAATTTCTTTGACAGTTCAATTATATGTAAATCTATAGCCATGACATTTTCATTTATTTTGTCATTTGAAGTCATTTATTGTTCTACTCTGATGCATTTGCAAATGTGTTACATCTTGAAAAAGATCAAAGGAATGGACTCTGACTTATTTTAAAATATAGGTTCTGAGAATAAATGTTCACATCATATTTTTTGAACTAAATGAAAATGTATACAACTCTAAGGAATAAGTGGACTCATGGACATACTGGCAAATAATCTTGAATTTGAAGACACTTTGCCCATGTATGAATATGTGGTCTATCTTTGAAAATGTCCCATGTACACTTGAGAAGAATGTATATTCTGTATCATTGTGGTGACATGCTCTGAATATGTCAGTTTATTCCATCTCTTCTAGTGTATTGGGTGCATATATGTTTATCAGAGTTATAGCCTTTAGTTGAATTTTTCCCTTTAATATTATGAAGCAGTCCTCCTTATCTCTTGTTATGGCTGTCACTTTGAGGTCTATTTTGTCAGATATAAGTATTCCTCCCTGGGCTTGTTATTTTTATTTCCATTTACCTGAAAAAAAAATGTCCCCATCCCTTCACTATCAGTCTATGTTAATCCTTCGTTCTAAGTTGGGTCTCTTGTGGACAGAAAATATATGGGTCATGTTTTCTGATCCATTCAGCTACCCTTTTCTTTTTATTGGAGCATTTGGTCCATTTACATTTAAGATTATTATTATTATTATTATTTTTTTTATAAATATATTTTATTGATTTTGTAAGATGAGTCATCGATCAGCTGCCTCTTGCACACCCCCTACTGGGGATATGCCCGCAACCAAGGTACATGCCCTTGACCGGAATCAAACCCGGGACCCTTCAGTCCCCAAGCCGACGCTCTATCCATTGAGCCAAACCGGTCTCGGCCATTTAAGATTATTATTGATAGGTATTGTTTGTTGCCATTTTTATTATTTATGCCTGTGTTTCCTCTTCGCTACCTATTTCTTCTTTTTACAGCAGTGCCTTTAGCATTTCTTGCATTGCTGGCTTGGTAGTAATAAACTCCCTTAGCCCTTTTTTTTTGTTTCTGCAGATCCTGATTTCACCTTCAATTTGAATGATAGCTTTGCTGGTATAATATTCTTTTTTTCCCCCCATCTGTTCTGCTGGCTTTATGTTTTTTTAAAAAAAATTTAATAAATCTTTATTAGGTTATTATAATTGTTTCTCCTTCCCCCTCCATAGCTCCTTTCCACCCACTTCCCACCCCACTCTCTGCCCTTACCTCCCCTCCCATTGTCCTCATCCATAGGTGTAAGATTTTAGTCCAGTATCTTCCTGCACCCCGTAAACCCATTCCCCCCTGATAATTATCAATCCACTCCCTTTCATTGCCCCTAATTTTATTATGTTCACCAGTTTATTCTGTTCCTCAAATTTTTAATTCACTTGATTTTTAGATTCACTTGTTGATATATATGTATTTGTTGATCATAATTTTTATATTTCTTCTTTTTCTTCCTCATCTTAAAAAATACCTTTCACCATTTCATATAATAGCGGTTTGGTGATGATGAAGTTCTTTAGCTTTTTCTTATCTGTGAAGCTCTTTATCTGCCCTTCAATTATGTATGATAACTTTGCTATATACAGTAAACCTGGTTGTATGTTCTTGCTATTCTTCACTTTGAATATTTCTTGCCACTCCTATCTGTCCTGCATAGTTTCTGTTGAGAAATCAGTTGATAATCATATGAGTGCTCCCTTATAGATAGCTAACTGTTTTTCTCTTGTTGCTTGTAAGATTCTCTCTTTGTCTTTGGCCCTTGGAATTTTAATTATAATGTGTCTTGGTGTGGTTCTCTTTGGATTCCTTTTGTTTGGGGTTCTGTGTGCTTCCTGGACTTGTAAGTCTATTTCTTTCACCAGGTAGGGTAAGTTTTCAGTTATTATTTCTTCAAATTGGTTTTCAGGATCTTGCTCTTTCTCTTCTTCTGGCACCCCCATAATTCTGATGTTGGTACACTTGAAGTTGTCCCAGAAGCTCCTTACACAATCTTCAACTTTCTGGATTTTCTTATTGCTTCTCTGGAGGAGTGTCTTTTGCCTCTTTGTATTCCAAATCGTCGACTTGATTTATGTGTTCCTCTTGTTAGCTGTTGGGTTTCTGTATAATATTTTTTTTATTTCAGTCAGTGTATGTTTAATTTCTAGTTAGTCCTTTTCCATATCTTTGAGGGTCTCATTAAATTTATAAGCCTTATCGAGGAAATTCTTGAAAAACCTTATTACCGTGGTTTTGAACTCTATATCCAGTATTTTGTTCTCCATTTCTTTCATTTGAGATCTGTTTCCTTGTCTCTGTATTTTTGCTGCTTCCCTGAGTTGGTAGGGTGACTCTGTATGCTTGGTGTCCTATATGGGTCAGTGGGTCAGCCTCCCCAGTTACCTGAGGTAGACACTCTTTGTGCTCCCCTTTAATGGACTGTGTGTACAGCCTTGTTGTAGTTAAGTGTTGATTGTTGTTGGTATCACTGCGAGGAATTGACCTCCAGGCCAATTGGATGTGAGTTTCGGTTGTTTCTACTCCGGGATACCTTCTGTATTGGAGACAGACTTACAGGATCAGACTTGCAAAATTGCAAAAGCTTCTGTGCTCAGCTTGGATGGGGCGGAATCTCAGGGCTTAGCTACCAGTCTTGGCTTCCAGTCAGCCTTGCCCTTGTGCATGTGCCTCAGACCTTTGCCTTCCACGGATCCCCTGAGTTTCTGTCTGACAGTACCAATTCCCCCTGCAAGAGTGTGGGTGCCCCAGGGGCTTGCCTGGAACTCGGTTGGGTCTCTGTATAATACTTTTAATCCCAGTGCAGTTGGAATGGGGATTCAGTGCAGTCAGGAGCTTCCAATTCCTTCTGCTATAGAGAGGCTGCAGCAACCTCCACAGTCAGACCTCTCTGTATGCACTCATTTGTGCATACCTCTAGAAACTGCCTGCTGCGGCTCCTGGCTCCCCCAAGTCTCCAAGTCTCTGAGTCTCCATGTGCCTTTCTCTATACTCCAGACTTCACCCCTATGAGCCTGGGTCCATGGGGTTTTGGCTGGGGCTGGAATTTAGTGCAGTCGGAACTGGGGTTCAGTGAAGTTGGAGGCTTCCTTTCCCCTCCTGCCAGCCAGGCACTTGGCCGCCTTTCCTCTCTGCACTCGTACCTCACCCTACCTCAGCGCTTTGTGGCTCCCCTGATCCATGAGCCTCTCTCCTTCTTTCTAGTTTTAGAGTTTCCTCTCAGCCAGCTTTCCTGTGGTTTTGGATGATGTCTTTTCTGTCTTTTAGTTGTTGTTTTGAAATTGTTGTGTGAGGCGGCAGTTTAGGTGATTACCCAGGTTGCCATCTTAGTTTTCTCTGATATAGTATTCTTGAAGCAGTCCTTTGCTTTGCAGCATTTTGTGTATTTCATCCCATTGCCTTCTTGCATGATATGCTCCTGTTGAGAAATCAGTTAAGCTCTACAGCAGTGATTCTCAACCTATGGGAATCACAACCCACAGGTTGAGAACTGCTAGCAGGGTTGCCTAAGACCATGGGAAAACACAGATATTTAGATTATGATTAACAACAGTAGCAAAATTACAGTTATGAAGTAATAATGAAAATAATTTTATGGTTGGGGGTTACCAAAACATTAGGATCTGTATTAAAGGGTTGCGGCATTAGAAAGGTTGAAAATCACTGGTCTAATGGGAGATCCTTTGTAGGTAACTTTCTGTCTCTCTTTGGCAGCCTTTATGATTCTTACTTTATCCTTTATGTTTGCCAATTTAATTATGATATGTCTTCTTGGATTAATCTTGTTTTGCACTCTCTGTGCTTCTTGGATTTGTGTGACTTTTTTCTTCCCCAAGTTAAGGAATTTTTCTGTCATTATATCTTCAAATAGATTTTATAATCCTTGCTCCTCTTCTTGTCCTTTTGGCTCCCCTATTATGTGACTGTTATTTCATTTTGTGTTGCCACAAAGCTCCTTTAAACTCTTCTCAAGCTTTTAAGTTTTTTTTTTCTTTTGTTTTTTTGGTTTTTTTGTTTGTTTGTTTGTTTGTTTTCCAGTTGCTGCTCTGCTTGCATGTTTTTTCTACATTTTCTTCTAACTCATTGATGTGGTCCTTAGCTCCTTCTAGTCTACTGTTGAAACTTTCCATTGTATTCTTAATTTCATTCTTCATTTCCTCTTGCTTCTTCTTAATTTTCTCTTGATTCTTAAACATGTTGTTGGATTTATCTTCTATTATTTCCAGTGTCCTTATATCAATTGCTCAGAAATTGTTCTCTGAAAAATGATTGCCTCTATTTTATTTATTTCCTTTTTTGATGATTCCTCCTTTTCTTTTGTACAGGGGCTATTTTTTTAGTCTCCCTATTTTTGCTATTTCTTTGTGATAGTTTCTTGATCACACTTCTATTTCACCAAGATTTTTTGAGTTTTTCTTGTGGAGTAGATGTTCTGTGGGACCCAGTGGTGCAGTCTCTCAGATCTTCTGTGCAGGGTATGCTGAGGATGCTCTCTACTTTGGATATTTGGGTTCTCTTGGTGTAGTACGGGGAAAACCACAGCTTGAGAGCCACATGAGGCTCTTTGGCCCCTTGAGTGGGGCTCTTCCACAAAATACCACAGCCTGGGCAAGTCTATTTTGAAGAAGTGGCATTATTAGAAGTTTAAGTTTAAAAAATTGTCTCTCAAAAGAAATTTTAATCATTGTACTGTAGATATTTGGCTCAGTTGACTAAATAGTTTGCTGATCACTGATGTAGTACATACAACTCAAGTGTTATTGTTCCATCCTGGATGGAGTCTCATCTCAGGTGGTCTGGTTATGTGGCTTACTCTCTACCCATTCTCTAGACATCCTCTGCCCTTCCTGGCTGTGAATTTTCTCTCCAGCTATGTCTAATTCCCCAATTCTGGTGGATGTTATTCTATTTAGTTGCTCCTTCTATCTGCTCTTGGACAAGGCATAGAATATGTATGTCTATTTGGCCTCCATTTTTCTCTTTTGTTTGTTTCTTGAAGTCCCTCCTCAACAAAGAGCTGCATGTCTTCTGCTGCACTGCTTGCAGTACTGCCTTGCCAAGCACACTGCTCCCCTATGCCCCCCTTCTTAGCTGAGAAATGGGGACTCTGCTTTGTAACAGCAGTAGGCTCAATGAAGTCAAGCTGTGAGATTTTCCCTCAGCCAGGTTGGTGCCCCCAACAAGCCTGGGTCATGTGTTTTAATTTACTCTGACAATATCTGTCTTGTAATTAGTTATAGACAACAAACACATTCTCTTACTTAAAGTGTCCTGATTGCAGCCTTATTGGGCTGTGCCTGCCTCTAACACCCATGCTTCTTCATACATTTCACAGCTCAATCACTGTCCCTTGGGAACTCTCTGGGCTTCATTTCTCCCCAACCAAAGAGCAATATTCTAATGTTTCTTTGCTTACAATGAACATCGCTATTCTTTTCTTTCTTTCTTTCTTTTCACTAGTGACCCTTGCTTTCTTAGCAAGTGATAATGGTGGAGTTTTCCTGTTTGTTCCTTGCAAAAGAATATTGAAAAATGGGCAAGACCAAATTCAGATTACCTAACAGTGCCTTTGCTGGGATAAATGCACAACCATTAAACCACAATGACCTTGGCAGCAGAGGAAATATCCAGTCTCAGCATTTGGCACTGTCTTTTCCCTTTGTGTTCCTAATAGTTTCCAGGCAGGGCTGTGGGTCTTATGCTCCAATATGCACTCAGCTGTTGCATATTATTATGTCCCCCTTTTACATGTCTCTTTAGTGATGTGAAGGCACCAGGGACTTGGGAGACTTTGTCTGTAAAGACAAAGGACAAAGGATACTGTAGGAAGGAGATCTGGAATTACCCAGCAGTTTTGGAGGTGAGCCTGAGTTTGTTTGTTATTGTAGAGACACCGAGGGCAGAGCACATGTGCATGAACAGGTGAGCCATGCAAACCTGGCTCATTTAACTGTACTAGAGAGCTGTATCCTATAGATCTGCATGGAATAGAGGGATGACTCTTTATCCCACCTTGTATCACCAGTTCTCAGCCCACAAAGACCTGCTTGCCCTTTATTTTGGGTTTGAAATAAAAATATCCAAACCTCTCAATTTCTTAAAGAAAAGCCTATGCTCACCCTATCAGTGGGTCAGCCAGTGAGAAGACTCCTTTTTGGAGGTAGACTTTCTGCAGGCCTCAATGGCTCCTAGGAACTCGACTCTTTAGTTAAGTCTAGTTAAATTATCCTTGGGTTTGTAGAAGACTCTGCATTAAAGTTGCTGAAGAGTCTGAATGAAGATGCAGGGAAGAAGATGTCTCTTTCTGGAAAAAATGGGCCATTCTTCAGTGCTTTGTATTCTTATGAGCACATACTCCAATATGTGTATGTGTGTGTGTGTGTGTGTGTGTGTGTGTGTGTGTGTCTGCACTTGGGTGCATGGTTTTTGCACAGTGGTTAGGAATGACAGAGCAATGTCTTTGTGCAATGGATATATGGCAGATGAACAAATATCTGCAATATTGATTTCTATTAACATAATGTAAATGTTCAAGGCATTTTAAAAAATATGTATTTTTATTGATTTCAGAGAGGAAGGAAGAGGGAGAGAGAGATAGAAACATCAATGATGAGAGAGAATCTTTGATCAGCTGCTCCTGCATGGCCCGTACTGGGGATCTAACCTGAAACACAGTCATGTGCCCTTGACCGAAATCAAACCTGGGACCTTCAGTCTACAGGCAGATGCTCTATCCACTGAGTCAAACCATCAAGGCATTTATTCATGTAATTCAGCTTCAATTGAAATAAATAGGTCTGGACTGAGGCTTTGTGTTGGCTCTGGCTCTTGATCCCCTGGGGAGACCTGGGATGATTCCTCCTGCCTGAGGTCAGTGGAAAAGAGGCAAGAGCAACAACAGTTGTTGGGCTTCAGGAAGAGAAGAGAAGGGCTCAGGGTTTTTTTTTTTTTGGGGGGGGGGCGCGAAGAGGATGGGACTGGGCAGGACTTTTGTCTTTGGGTTGGCAGGTTACTGCCAGGTGCGGGACACAAGGAAAGCCTGTGGGCCTCTGAGGCACAGACACCACAGAAGGATGTGATTGTCAGGTGATGGGTCCAAATCCTATTTAGATACACTCTGTCACTCAAGACGGACATCCTCCACAGCCTGGAACCAGCCTCTGGAGAACAGTCTCCAAAGTTTGAACAGAACGCCCAGCAGCGCAGATATGCGGAGCTTCCAAGCCATCACCCAGTTCCACAGCTTCCACCTTCCTTGCCCCCTTGTGCTGCCCACCAGCCTCTCTGCCACCCTTCGTAGCTGTTCCTCAGGCCCTAAGAAAGCAAGCTCCTGCACCAGGCGGTACACGTCGTTGGAGTAGGGGGCACCTGCGTGGTCCCCCACCAAGCGCTCCACCAGCAGCAGCAGCTCCTGCACCTGGGCTTCCTGCTCCCTTCCCATTGCCTTGTTGTCAAAAGCACACACTCGACCCCCACAATCAGACACCAGAGCCCTCAGCGCATGGTTGTCAGTGTGTTGCACATACTCCTGCAGAGAGTCCCCACCCAGGTCCTCCTTGTGCGTGAACAGCACGATGGTGCGCTTCACCACGTTGTCCCCAAATAGGACTTTGTGCGCTCTCACAGCCTGCTGGTCCTGCTCAGTGAAGCGGCCCAGCTGAGTTACCAGGAGCAGTGCATGGGGCCCAGGTGCAGACAGCAGGTAGCAGCGGGCTCGCTCCTGGCACCCTGGGTCTGTCTTAGAGACCAGGGAGCTAAAAAGATCCGGGGTGTCGATGACTTCTACGTGCCTTCTATCCCACGTGCGGCTGCCCACCTCGCAGGCTCTGGTCACCGAGTTGGCTGCGAGTCTGGAGACGAAGCGCCTGTGGCCCAGGATGCTGTTCCCTGTGGCGCTCTTTCCAGTCCCTGTCTTCCCAACCAGGATGAGCCTCAGCGGGGCCTTCATGCTGTCTTCAGAGCCTAGAAGACAAGTGATCTGTGAGCTTCCAAGCCTTAAAGCAATGAATCCTGGTTACCTGGACCCCCGGAGAACTTTGAACAAGAACAGCAGTACCTCAACTCTGCTTTCCAATCAAAGCCTTACTGAGGTCATTTTTCAGAGCTTTTTGAACTCCAGGGGCTCTTCACCACCTTTTCCTGGTTTTACCACATGCATCTGCTGATGCTCAACACCTGGTGGGCTTTTACTCTAGAGCAGGGGTGGGGAACCTTTTCTCTTCCAAGGGCTATTTGGATATTTATAACCTCATTCAGTTAATATAATTCACTTAATATAAATCTATGTTGCTATGAAAAAAGCTCCTAGATTTATTGAATTTTGAGAACTGACTGCTGTTGCCCTAGCAGGGCCAGAGCAAATGATTTAGCGGGCCTTAAACAGCCTGAGGGCAAAATGTTCTCAGACTTTGCTCCAGAGGATGCCCCTTCCTAATTCCAGGTATGGCCTCACCCATTATCCCTGCTCCCCCACAACCTGTGAGCGGCCCTATTTGAGGCTTCAGTGGCCTCTGCCATACTTCTCCCAGGTTCCAGCCTGCCCATGGAAGATGGGCATGAGGGGGCAGTAGGTGTGGGCATGAAGGGCTGTCTAGAGTCCCAGACACCCTGGATTTGATTCACTGCCCTTTGATGGGCCAGCTATGCCATCTTGGAAGTTGCCAATCAAGTGTTAAAACTTGGTACAAAAATAGGGATAATGGTAAAAGTTGTTTCTCCCGGGGCTTGAGAGGATTGAATGATATTGCCCTTTTCCTTCTTCCTTCTCTCCCTCCATCCCACTTCCTCCTTCCCCTCCCTCTTCATATCCATTCCCCTCCCTCATAATAAGGTGCCTGCTAATAAGACAGCTGTTTAACCCTCCATGTTCTCTAACATTCTGGTGTATCCCTCTAGTGCATGACCTGATACCGTGTATATCATTTTCTGTGCAGGTCAGAGTAGGTTTATTGTCCTCATTTTACTCTTGGGTAATTGAGGCTCAGGCTAGTCAGGGAAGTTCATATTCTTCCATCTTGACAAAGGCAAGGACCCAACTAAAATGCACGTCTCAGTGCTCTTGCTGTTTTACCTGAGACACCTCAGATACCTCTTTGGGGTTATCTGCTTAGTTCTGAGTTTTCCCATTTTTATCATTATCCAGGGCTCATAACTGGAGATAAGTATGCAGTGCACATGTCCTTACCATAGACACTTTCTTCATCTCTTGCAATCTTCCGTCCTCCCATGCTTACCTGAAAAAGTCCCAAACACTGTTAATTCATTCTTCAAATAGGTATAAATACCTATGATGTGTCAGCTCAACTCCAAAGAGCTGGTGACACCACAGTGACACAGTCATCTTTCTTACTTACCCTGAACATCAGAATTGAAGGGAAAACACTGGAAGGATTGGGAAGTGATGGGAATAATATTGTGAAAGCATTTCATGAGCTTGATTTTGTTTTTTTCAGGGACATTAAATCCAAGAGGCAGAGTGGAGATTTAACACTCATGCCAGTAAGAAAGCTATAGTTATTATTTTTCTTTGGTAATTCTATGTCTGTGATAAAATCTGTAGATACCAGAATTTTCCAGGAGATTTAGAAGACAGAAGAGGCTTATGAAAACTCGAAAATTTTCTCAGTGAACTAAGGATCCAATTACTGTAGATGGCCTGAGAGATGTACAAGAGTAGAACTGGAATTTTTGTTTTGAAAATTGGAAAAGAAACATATGTCTCAGGTGATCTGGAGCCTCTGACAATGCTCTTGGGAAGTCAACTCACTGTCCTGTCTCAATGAGTCTAAATATGATCAGATCAGTGTCCTGGAGAGACTGGGACACTCCTCTCCAACTCCTGACATCCTGTCCCCCAAAGCAGAGGTTTCTCCAAGTAAAGTGGCTCTAGCCAATCAATCATGGTTTAACACAATGGAACCTTCTGTGCTTGCTGAGTCCCTGTGTACAATGCACAGTCCCCAGTAAGAACTTGGGCATCCAGACTGGAGGAGATACTTGCTGATGCTCCTGAAGCTACTGAGTGTGAAACTCAGACATCCTTACACACCTGGGAGTGTGGAGTTACTATTTCTAGGTCCCGCTCCCCTTCCTGGTACTTACTAGAACCAAGATACTCAGTCAGTGAGCTTTTTACAGGCACTGAATTCCTCCGGGTCCTCACAGCTCCTACTCTGTGGATCACTTCCTTCCCCTGCTGAAGCTCACCTTTTCTGCAGAATTGGTGACAAACTCTGATGCTGACCCCAGAAGCCCCTGATCTCCTGCTGTCCTCTGGTTGTGAGTTCAGCAGGCTCTTCCTCCCAGCACACAGGGAAGTGCCTGGCCTCTCAGACCTCAGAGGCAGGAAGCCCCAGGGGGTGGGGCCCAGGGGTAGCACCTTAAAGAGACAGTAACATTCACCAGTGAAGCATTGGTTTAAGATGTTCCCAATGTGAAGCCCTGCTTAAGACTGTGGTGATGTCCTCAGAAGGCCTCTGTGACACAACAGCTTGTCGCACACAGGAGCTATAACCTCAAAGGAGGTTATAATTTTAGCCTTGTTTTAAATTTTAGCCTTGATCCCTAATCTTAATTCCATTTTCTTTTAGGTCTTTACTTATAAACTGGCCTCTTGAGACCCCTTTTCCTTGAAACAGTGCCACCAAAGCGGTCCTTGGGCAAGGAATCACATGAAAAATCTCATCTTTTTCAAGGGAAAGGAAGGTTTTTCTAAGTATGAAAAATGGAACAGCAGGGAGAGTGTGAAAACTTTCCATCAGGGTTTACCCTGGCCATCTTTGTAGGTGTTTCCTATCAGAAGGTCATGAAAAGGTGAGGAAAATTGCCAGTTCCTGCATGAAGGGAGGGAGACTATCTGTTAATGACCGGACCTTACCTAACTCATACACACTCCTGGAGGTGACTTTGCCCATATAGTGAGGGGTTTCACTTAACCTGAAGGTAATCACCTGGGGTTTGATTTTCACCCATTCTTGCCAGCTCCTTATCTCTAGTGAAGAACCCAGCTCCACCTACTTTTTTCCCCATCAGCTTTATCAATATAGTTGATGAGGTGCCATTGTATAAGTTTGAGGTATATAATGTGTTGATTTGATACATTTATTTTTATTTTTTAAAATAAATATTTATTGCTCAGATTATTACAATTGTTTCTCCTTTTCCCCCCCATAGCTCCCTTCTACCCGGTTCCCACCCCAACCTCTGCCCTTACCTCCTCCCAACCCCCCGCCATTGTCCTCATCCATAGGTGTATGATTTTAGTCCAGTATCTTCCTGCATCCCCCATTCCCCTTCCCCCCTGATAATTATCAATCCGCTCCCTTTCTTTGCCCCTGATTCTATTATATTCACCAGTTTATTCTGTTCCTCAGATTTTTAATTCACTTGACTTTTTTTTTTTAAAGTCAAGTGAATATATATCAACATATATATTCACTTGTTGATATATATGTATTGTTGATCATAATTTTTATATTTTTTCTTCTTCTTCCTCTTCTTAAAGAATACCTTTCAGCATTTCATATAATACTGGTTTGGTGGTGATGAACTCCTTTAGCTTATCCTTATCTGTGAAGGTCTTTATCTGCCCTTCAATTCTTAATGATAACTTTGCTGGATACAGTAATCTTGGTTGTAGGTTCTTGCTATTCATCACTTTGAATATTTCTTGCCACTCCTGTCTGGCCTGCATAGTTTCTGTTGGGAAATCAGCTGACAATCATATTGGTGCTCTCTTACAGGTAATTAACAGCTTTTCTCTTGCTTCTTGTGAGATCCTCTATTTGTCTTTTGTCCTTGGCATTTTAATTATGATGTGTCTTGGTGTGGTCCTCTTGGATTCCTCTTGTTTGGGGTTCTGTGCACTTCCTTTCCTTGTAAGTCTATGTCTTTCACCAGATGGGGAAAGTTTTCTGACATTATTTCTTCAAATAGGTCTTCAGTATCTTGCACTTTTTCTTCTTCTGGCACCCCCATAATTCTGATGTGGGTATGCTCAAAGTTGTCCCAGAAGCTCCTTACACTATCTTCAACTTTCTGGATTCTCTTTTCTTCTTGCTTCTCCAGAGGAGTGTCCTTTGGCTATTTGTATTTCAAATATTTGACTTGATTCATGTAGTCCTTTTGTCTGCTGTTAGATCTCTGTATGTATTTTTTTAATTTAAGTAAGTTTATGTTTAATTTTAGTTGGGTCTCATTAAATTTATCAGCATTTCTAAGAAATTTTTGAAAAGTCTTATAACTGGTTTTGAACTCTATATCCAGTCTTTTGTTCTCCTCCATCTCTTTCGTTTGAGATCTATTTTAATTTCTTGGCATTTTCGCTGCTTCCCAGAGTTGGTAGGGTCGCTTTGTGTGCTTGGTGTCTTATATGGGCCAGTGGGTCAGCCTCTCCAATTACCTGAGGTAGACACTCTTTGTGTTCCCCTTTGTGGACTGCATGAATAGCCTTGCATTAGACTTGGATCTCCAGGCCCATTAGACCTCCAGGCCCATTAGACTGGATTGTTGTTGGTATCACTGGGAGGAATTGACCTCCAGGCCCATTAGATGTGAATGTCAGCTGTGTCTATTCCGGGATACCTTCTGTACTGGAGACCGTCATATAGGATCAAATTTGCAAAATTATAAAAGCCTCTGTTTTCACCTTGGATGGTGTGGAATGCTGAGCTGACATTCTTAGCTTCCCATCAGCACTGCCCTTGAGTGCTGCCTAAGTTGCCGCCTGACCTCTGCCTTCCCTGGCTCCCATGAGTTTCTGCCTGACCATTCAGATTCCATGCAAGAGTGTGGGTGCCCAAGGGGCTCGCCCAGAATTGGCTTGGGTCTCTGTAGTCTGGAGCTTCTGACTCCTTCCGCTATGGAGAGGCCACAGCAACCTTTGAGGTCAGACCTCTCTGCGTGCACTCACTAGCACACGCGACTGTAGACCCTGCCTGCTGTGGCTCCCGGCTCCCTCGGTCTCCCAGTCTCTGAGTTTCTGGGTGCCTTTCTCTCCAGTCCAGACTCCATATGAGCCTGGGTCCATGGAGTTTCGGCCGGGGTTGGGGTTCAGTACAGTCGGAAAGGGTTAAGTGCACTCAGGGACTTCCTTTCCCCTCCTGCCAGCCAGGCATTCGGCTGCACTTCTGCTCACTAGCGTCTCCCTACCTCAGTGCTTAGCGACTCCCAATCCGATCCACGAGCCTCTCTCCTTCTTTCTAGTTTTAGACTTCCCACTCCTCTAGCTTTCTTGTGTTTTTGGAAGATGTCCGTTCTATCTTTTAGTTGTTGTTTTGAAATTGTTGTGCTAGGTGGCAGCTTAGGAGCTTACCTAGGCCGCCATCTTGGTTTCTCCCTGATTTGATACATTTATATATTTTAAAAACAACCACTATCATACTGTTTGTTAACACCTGCATTAGGTGCCACAATTACTATATCTTTTCTGTATTGAGAACATTAAAGATCTACTCTCTTAGCAACTTTCAAGTACATAATACACGGTTGTTAGCTATAACCACTGTTGCTGTGCATTCAATCCCCAGAATGTGTTCATCTCTAACTGGAAGTTTTTACTGTTTGACCAACATCTCCCCATTTCTCCCATCCACCAGTGTTTGATAACCACCATTCTACTCTCCATTTCTATGAGTTTTATTTTAAAAGTGCAAACACACACACACACACACACACACACACAAAAGACATCATATAGTGTTTATTTTCTTCATTAAGACTAATGTTACTTTGCAAGTGCCCTCAAGTTCCATCTGTAAATGGCAAGATGTCTTCTTATTCTCGGAGCAGAAAACACACACACACACAAACACACACACACACACACACACTCACTCACATACACGGGCAAAAGTATGTTTACAGTTATAAGTACTCAAAACACAAAATTGAATCTTGCATTTTTTATTACTTATTATATGATTTATTTTGCACACTAGCAACTGTAAACCTACTTTTGCCGAACTGTGTGTATCATCTACACTAATAAAGGAGATAAATGCTAATTGACTGTACCTTCGCTATGCCCACAGCCAATCAGGAGTGATATGCAAATTAACCCAACAAAGATGGAGGGTAAATTTGCATATGCAAGAGGGGTGGGCTGTGTCTGACACTTTTGCAGGGTCCAGTCCTCCATGGGGTAACAGGCAGGCCAGGCGGGCAGTGCTGGATGCTGCCTGTGGGTCCAACCTGCCATCTGTAACCAGGTAGGCATGGCGGGCTGAACCTGATGCTGCCTCAGGGTGGAGGTGGCCATCAGGGACTGAAAAGGCCAGACAGACAGTACCTGACGCCTCCTGCAGAGTCCAGCTTTTATAGACTACCTCCTACTTGATGTCAGCAGCAGATTGAGGTGGAGGAGAGGTACCAAGGAAGAATTTGAGGATGCAAAAAGGTCCTGGAGAGGAACAAGCAACCAAGAAAACATTGAGCCCCCTTTCCTTAATTATTTCAGGAATAATCCTCCTGAAAACAGAAAGCAACACCCCCCCCCCTCCATGCACAAATTTCTTGCACCAGGCCACTAGTTACCTAATAATAGACAAACATGTAAATTGACTGTATCTCGCTACTCCCACATCTAATCAGAGTGAGTATGTAAATGAATCCAACAAATATGGAGGCTAATTTGCATATGTCAAGAGTGGGGAGCAGGCCTAAGCCACAGTCTGGCCTCCCTTTGTGGGAGATGACCAGGCTGATCATCGGAAGGCACCAGCCCCATCACCCCGCTGCTGCAGCCTCTGCCAGTCACTGCAGCCACCAAGGTGTTTTCATCAACATGAACTCCATTCCCTTTTACATAAAAAAAGAAAAAATAACAACTTTCTTTAGGCGTTTTAAAGATGTGTGTTTCATAAGAGATGACATTTCCTTCTTTCTTTCTTCCTTTTTTCCCCCCCTCCTCACCTGAGGATATGATTCCATTGATTTCTAGAGAATGTGAAGAGAAAGGGAAAGACAGAGAGAAACATCAAATTGAGAGGAACACTTTGATTGGTTGCCTCCTGAATGATCCCTGACCTGGCCCCAGCCAGAAAGGAGCCTGAAACCTTGGTACATGCCCTTGATCAGAATCTAACCCAAACCCTGAGGTCAGTAAGCCTAGGCATTATCCACTGAGCCAAACCGGCTAGGGCAGGATATGACATTTATTAGGCCTCCAGCAGCAGACCCTCATTTTTTTTTTCCAGGAGAGTGGTAGATAAGATCACCTTTTTGGATTCTCATTACCCAACTTACTAAGGATATTACCAGTGGCATATAGGGAGCTTAGCCAATGAGCACTTAGAAAAGTTGTTTACTCTGTAGTTGATCCCTATTGCCTCCAATCGCTGGCTCCACCCTGCCAAGGCCTAAAGCCTCAGACCTGGGCAGGGGCCCCCAGCTCCCTCTAATCACAGGTTCTGCCCCTGCCCAGGTCTCAAGCCTCTGGTGGGGGCTTGGGGCCCAGGCAGGGTGTGTGTGTGTGTGTGTATTCATCCATAGATCCTTAGACAGGAAAGATTTTATATGTATCATATGGTGGTTCGATTTTTTATTTTTTATTAAGACTTCATATTGTTTTTCATAGAATCTGCACTAAGTTACATTCCTAGGGACAGTATATAAAGTTTCTAATTTCTCCCCATCCTCACCAGACTTGTTATATCTTATCTACACTAATAAAAGAGAAACATGTAAATTGACTGTCCCTCCGCTATGCCCACAAGCCAATCAGGAGCGAGTATGCAAATTAACCCAACAAAGATGGCAGCGGCCACAGAGCTGGAGTGAGCAAGCAGGAGGCTAGGGTTTCCCACAGTGACAGAGGAATTCAACCTTCCCACCCACCCTGGCCTCTGCTCAAGGAGTGGCTGGGGGCCTAAGTTGCTGGGGTGTGTGGCCAGCCTGAAAATTGCCCTCAGCTCCTTACCCAGGCTTGCTACACCCCCATGGGGTGAGGGTCCCTGCTGGGAGGTTCGGTCAGCCTGCAAACAGCCATCAGCCCCTTACCTAGGCTGGCCAGACACTCCAGTGGGGACCCCCACACTGAAGTGGTTGTGGCCAGCCTGAAAATCACCATCAGCTGCTTATCCAGGGTGGCCACACCCCCATGGAGTAAGAGTCCCCACTGGGGGGCATGGCCAGCCTGCAAACAGCATTCAGACCCTCACCCAGGCTGTCCATGCACCACTGTAGGAATCCCCACCTTGGAGGGGTTGTGGCCCGCATGAAAATGGCTCTCAGCCCCCTATACAGGCTGGCCATGCCCCCATGGAGTAAGAGTCCATGCTGGGGTTTGTGGCCAGCCTACAAACCACCACAGGCCTCATATCAAGGCCACCCTATGCCCCAAGGAAACCCCCATCCTGATCCAGGACACCCTTCAGGGCAAACCAGCAGGCCTCCACCTGTGCACCAGGCCTCTACCTATACTAATAAAAGGGTAATATGCTAATTAGACTGAAATACTTTCCAGGAGACCTTCTGGACATTCTTCTGGACAATGCCATTGTGGTGGGGCCAAGGTAGAGGAGGTTAGAGGCCAAGAGGGGAGAGCAGTTGTGGGTGATCAGGCCAGTGGGGGTCATTTGGGGATGATAAGGACAGTGGGGCGGGGGGAGGTAGATTGGACTGAGCAGGCCAGCAAGGGGTCAGTTGGAGGCTAGCAGGACAACAGGGGGCAGTTAGGGGCAAGCACACTGGCACGGGAGGGGGCAGTTGGGGTGAGCAGGCTGGCAGGCAGAGTGGTTAGGGGCAATCAGGCAGACAGGTAGGTGAGCGGTTAGAAGCTAGAAGTTTCAGACTGCAAGAGGAATGTCCAACTGCTGATTTAGTCCTGATCTCTGTAAACCGGCAGTTGGACATCCTTTGAGGACAGATTTGAGAGGGTGCAGGCCTGGCTGAGGACATCCCCGCCCCCTTTCTAGTGCACAAATTTTGTGCACTCAGCCACTAGTTTTTATTTATTTATTTATTTATTTTTTTATAATAGCCATTTTAACAGGTGTGAGTGAGGTGATATCTCATTGAGGGTTTGGTTTGCATTTCCCTGGTAGAGATGTCAGGCACCATTTTTGGTTGTCCATTTATATGTCTTCTATGGAAAAATGTGTATTTAATTCCTCTACCCGTTTTTAAAAATTGGATGGCTTGTGTTTTTGTTTTTGCTATTGAGTTATATGAGTTTTCTATATATACTGAATACTAATCCCTTATCAGATATGACTTGCAGATATTTTCACTCATTCTACAAATTGCCTTTTAATTTTGTTGATAATGTCTTTTGCTGTGCAAATGCTTTTTAATTTGACATAATCCCACTTATTTATTTTTGTTTTTGTTTTCTTACTTTTGGTGTCAAATTCAGGCAATCACTGCCAAGACCAATGACAAGCAGCTTACCTGTTTGTTTTCTTTAAGGACTTTTATATTTGCAACCATGTGCTCAATTCTTAAACCATTTGCAGTTCATTGTTGAGTATGATGCCACATAGAAATCAAATTTCATTCTTTTGCACCTGGGTATCCAGTTTTTGCAGCATAATTTATTGAAGAGATTATCCTCTTCCCATTGTTAATTATTGACTCATTGGTTATAAATTAATTGACCATTTATTTCTAGGGTCTCTATTTTGTTTCATTGATCTATATGTCTGTATTTATGACAATATCATAATATTTTGATTAATATAATTTTGTAATATAATTTGAATTCAGGATGTGTGATGCCTCCAGGTCTGTTATTCTTTCTTAAGACTGCTTTGGGTATTCAGAATCTTTGTATTTCTATAAGAAATTTAGGATGGTTTCTTAAAAATATATGTAAAAATGACCTTTGAATTTTTACAGAAATTGCACTGAATCTGTAGATTGCTTTGAGCAGTATGGACATGTTGGTTATGAGTCCCTCTTCTAGGGACTGGACCTCTTTGGACACTAGGTATCTGATGGAGAAGACATGAGAAGTTGTGGGCATGTAAGAGAGTCTTTATTGTAGCCCACATAGCCATTGCTGCTAAGGAGCCATCAGATAAAACAGTTCTTCAAAGTAGCCTCACATCTTAGCTGTTCCTAAGATAGCAGCTATTGTAAACACAGTAGCCATAGGAGCCATCACTGTAGCCCAGACTTACATAAAAGCAGCCTCTCACTGGCTGGTCAACAACATATTTATACCAACTTAGACAAAAGAGGATTCTTGCCCAACTAGTGATATTAGTTTTTTGGGTTATAGAATGGCGTTCTTGTATAGTACAATAAAATTGCTATATCCTTAGTTTTGCACATGCATCTGGGAAATTGGCCTTGGCTTTGAACATTCAGCATACTCTGATTAGGATTCCCATGCTCAGATTGGCTTTCAACACCTGGCATAATCTGGATAGGGCCCCTACAGAACATTATAAAAACATTAATTATTCTATAAGGCTAAAATATTTTACATTTATTTGTGCCATATATAAGATATTGATGAAAGATAATTTCTTTCATCAATATCTTGTAGTTTTCAAATATACAGGCTTTTCAACTTCTTGGTTAAATTTAATCCTAGGTGTTGTATTCTTTATGTTGTTATTGTAAACTAGAGGCCCAGTGCACAAAATTTGAAAATTGGGATGGGGTTGTCCCTCAGTCCAGCCTGCACCCTTTCCAATCTGGTACCCCTCAGAGGATGTCCAAATACGAGTTTACAGTGATTGGGCCTAAACCAGCAATCAGACATCCCTCTCACAATCCAGGACTACTGGCTCCCAACCATTCTCCTGCCTGCCTGCCTGATTGCCCCTAATCACTTCTGCCTGCCAATCTGATCACACCCTAACCACTCTTCTGCCAGCCTGATCAATACCTAACTGCTCCCCTGCTGGCCCAATTTCCCCTAACTGCCTTCTCCTGTTGGCCTGGTAACCCCTAACTGCCCTCCCCTATTGGCCTGGTTGTCCCATACTATGTCCCACTGCAGGCCTGGTTGCTATCAACTCTCCTTCCCTGCCAACCAGGTTTGCCAATCTGGTAAATCATTATTAGTGTAATAGCATATAAACTATTTTATATAGATTTTGTTTCCTACAAATTTACTGCATTTGCTTAGAATTTTTCAGTGATGTGTGTGTGTGTGTGTGTGTGTGTGTGTGTACATGTGTATAAAATTCACAATTTACTGTATATAAGATCTATAATTTGCAAGTAGAGACAATTTTAAATTTTCCGTTCTGTTTTGGAAGATTTTTTTTTAAATGCTCAATTGCTCTGGCTAGGACTTCTAGTACTACACTGAATGAATGTGGTTAAAGTGTGATCATATATTTTTCCTGATCTTAAAGGAAAAGCCTCCAGCTTTTTACTGTTAAGTATGATCTTAGTTCCAGACTTGTCATATACGGCCATTATTATGTTGATGTATATTTTCTTTGTACCCAATTTATTAAGAGTTTTATGATGAAAGGATATTGAATTTTGTGAAATGATCTCTATTTATCTATTGAGATTACAAAATAATTTTATCTTTTATATTGGTAATGTGCTGTATCACATGGAGTGCTTGATGTTGACCTTTTCTAATTTCTTAAGGTGTCTTTTCTTGCCTTATTGCCCTAGTGTAAAAAGTTGAAATGAAGTGACAAGAGCAGGAAGAAGACAAAGCTTTCAGTGTGTCATTATTAAATATGGTAGTAGCTATGCATTTTTCATAGAAGCCTTTTAATAGGTTGTGAACATTTCTTTTTCTTCCTATATTGTTGGGTGATTTTATTATGAAAGGGTGTTCAATTTTGTAACATGCTATTTCTAAATCTGGTGAGATTATCAAGTGTTTTTTCTACTTTATTATATTGATACTAGGGATCTGGTGGACGAAATTCATGCACTGGGGAAGAGTCCATCAGCCCAGCCTGCTGCCTCGCACATCCTGGGAGCTCTCAGGGGATGTCCTACTGATGGCTTAGGTCTGCTTCCCATTGGGAGCGGACCTAAGCTGCATTCTGGCCTCTCTTTGGGGGAGGCCACCAGGCTGATCAGGGGAATTCGCCAGCCCCATCACCCCGTTGCTACAGCCACTGCCAGTCACTGCAGCCACTAAGGTAGTTTCATCAATAGGGACTCCAGTCCCTTCACCATAAAAATATGACAACTTTCATTAGGCATTTTCAAGATGTGTCTTTCATAGGATATGACATTTCTTTATTTTTTTTTTATCCTCATCTGAGGATATGTTTCCATTGATTTTTTCCCTTCCCTCCAATTGCAGGCTTGGCCCCTTCCCAAGCCTAAAGCCTCTGCCCCAGGCTTTAGGCTTGTGAAGTGGGCACTCCTAGCTCCTTTGATCACAGGCTCAGCTGGCTGGGAGTGACCTGGGTGCCAGGAGGTTCTTGGAACCCAGGTATGTATGCAAATTAACCACCATCTTTGTTGGATTAATTTGCATACACACTCTGATTTGGCTGTGGGCTCAGTGGAGATACAGTCAATTTACATATTTTTCTATTATTAGATAATATACTGATTACATTAATTGATTTATGAATGTTAAACCCATATTGCATTCCTGGGATAAATTCCATTTGGTCATGGGGTGTATTCATTTTTATATATTGCTGGATTATTTCTGTTAGTATTTTGCTGAGGATTTTTGCATTCAGACCCATTGGAGATACTGATCTGTAGTTATTATTTATTTATTTATTTATTTATTTATTCTGATGTCCTTCTCTGGTTTGATATCCAGATAATACTGGCACCATAGAATGAGTTGGAATGTATTTTTCCTCTTCAATTTTCTGGAAGAGCTTGTGAATAATTAATATTATTTTTTAAATTGGGTAGAATTTACTAGTGAAGCCATGTGGGCTTGGGTTTTTCTTTGCAGGTAATGTTTTATATCAGTAATGTAATCCCATTATGTATTTTATATCTATTTAGATATTCCATTTTTTTGATGAATCAAATTTGGTAGTGTATGGATTTTTCCATTTTATCTCTGCTATCTAATATTGAGGGAACATAAAATGGTTTATAATATATCTTTATAAGTGTTTTATTATCATAAACTTAGTAATAATGCTTCCTTCTTTCATTTCTGATTTTAGTAACTTTCTCTATGTTTTTTATTAAAGTAGCATTGATATGAGAGAAACACATTGATTGGTGTCTCCCACATGTGCCCCGTCCAGGAACAGGGATTGTGCCTACAATCGAGGTACATGCCCTTGACCAGAACTGTTAAGTCTGGGGAGTGATGCTCTATCCTCTGAGCAAAACCAGCAAGGGAAACATCTTCTCATCTTTGTTGACCTTCTGATTAGTTGTCCTATGCATTATTCGAAGCACAGTGTTGGAATGTACAACTCTTATTGTTGAATTGTCTATTTCTGCTTGACCTGCTGTTTTTGTGATTCATTGATGTTTTCTTTTGCTACCATTGAGCCCCTCTAGTAAAATTTTAATTTCAGTTATACATTTCAACTCCATAATTTCTATTTTGTTCCTAAAAAATAATTTTGTGGTCAGCATTGACATTCTCTATTTGATTAGATATTATATCATATCTTCCTGTATATTTTAAGTGTGATTTCCTTCAGTTATGTAAACATATTTTAAATTTCTGCTTTGAAAGTCCTGTTTTCAAATGCAATATCTAAGTCCTCTCACAAGTAGTTACTGTTGCTTGAAATTTTTTCAGGATATGGCTCATACTTCCTTGCTTCTTATAATTCTTGAAGTTTTTACTAAAAGGTGGATATTTTAAGTAAAATAGTGCAGCAACACTGGATAGTGATTTACCTTCTGCTTTTCTAGGGCTCAAGTTGGTGTTGTTTGCATGTTTGTTTAGTGACTTCTTTGGATTCTCTGTGGAAGTCTATTTTCCCCGCAGTGTGAAACCTCTGATGATTCCCTCAGAAAGTGCAGTTTTGGGATATCACCTGGGATGACAGTAGTCTTAGCAGTGCTCTCTTTTTTTGTCTCTTCCCTTAATCTTTCTATTAATCTGTGTGTCTCTATTGGTATTGCACAGAGCTGTTAGGCCTACTAATCATCAGCTGTAGTGATTGCTCTATTGTTTTTTGCAATGTCTTTGGGTGTAAGTTGCTCCACTGTCTCATATAATTCTATTTGGTTTCCTTTGCAGGGTTTGTTTTTGTGGCCAGTCTTTCAGGATTTTTTCTCACCCCCAGAAGGACCATTGGTACCTATCTCTTTTCCTAATTCTGTTGGGTAAAATTACTGGCCCATGGTTTCTCTTATAGCTCTTATTGGGTTTCCAGTCCCCTCTACATTACTTACCATTTAAATCTTCACTGTTTTGAAGAGAACCCTTTGAAATTCCCACACTGCTTCAAGTAAAGTCATTCCCTTTTAGGAGAGCTTTGGTTTCTCTTTAATTATGGACTTCTTTTCCTCCTGAACAAAATCTCTGAGGCACAGCTCTGGGCTCTGAGTAGTGAATATTAGCCTCTGGTCTTCTCAACCAGCCTCTCCCAACATGAACCCTTCATTATGTGAGGGAGCTAGAATGTGGGATGCTGGGCTCCCTGTATTCTTAGGGTATAGTGCCTGGCCTAGAGCCACTATGCTATGAATAGAGAAGCAGTAAATTGGTGTTGGCTGCACTCACCACTCTAGTGCTATAACTCAGATTTGTAAAGGATGAGAAATGCTGCCAGTCTGTCACTGTTGGTAAGGTAGCATAGGCTTGACGGGTAAATAAGTGGTAAAGGAGCCCAATCTTCATGACCACAATTGTCCAGAAAGTTCTTTTCTTCAAACTGAGCTGAAGGTGATTTTCAGAGGGAAGAAGGAAGTCATGGCTCAAGTACTACTAAGATTCTCACTCTTTTTATTATGATTTAGTAGATTAAAAAATAATAATATTTCTTCACTTGCTATATGAACTTAGGACAACTTTTTGAGACTTTAATTTAAAAAATTCACCTGTTATGGTTGTTTTACCAGTAATAGGTTTTAGGGTTCATCAAGATGCTATCTGCAAGTGGAAAGACTGTCAGTAATTTTAGATTAAACATTTGCTACCATGCTATCTCCCTTGTCTTTCTTTCTGCTTAGTGCATGGATCTGGAATAATTTTGTTTTCCCTTTTTTAATGTTTTATTAGTAGAGTTGAAAGAACTATTGTTAAATGGGGCCAAGATAACAGCTGCCTTTGCCTTCTAGGTTTCTATGTTTATCTGAAGTCCTTGGCTTTCCACACAATGCAGAAATGTTTTACGTGCTGAGTATAGGAGGAATCATGGTGTCTCCTTCCATTTCCAAATAGCCACTTATGGTCTTTCACTTGGAAATGAAAATGAGTCATTTTCTATTGGCTCATGTCAGAGTTAAAGTGCTATGTGTTGTGCCTGCTCTGCAGGAGGAACTGGTGAGAATTTGGAGATTCACAGGAAAACTCCACTTCATCCTCAGGCCAAAACCAGCCTGCAAGGGGTCAGATTTGGATGTTGAGCACAGTTCAGTGTGATGTCAAAGGTGAGGTTTCTTCTTGGCCCAGTCTTCTCCTCTCACTACTATGAAAATGTCAGCAGGTACAAATAATGGGACATGGGCCCAGTGACCTTGCATTTGTAGCTTATGCTGTGACCAGAACTTTAAGAGGTGAGTACTCGTAAAAGAGAATAGGAAGTATGTGAGTCAGGAAAGTGCTGCGGTGGAGACAGGATGCATGCTTTTTTGTGCACAAGTGAATTTACAATAAATAACCCTGTAGCTCATTTCTTGGAAATAGAAGGGGTTATGATAAACAAGACATTTTATTGTGCTGTGATATGCTAAGCTATACATTAACATTTTCCCTTTGTTCCTTATAGCATTTATCAGTAGTAATAAAGCACTAAAGAACATATTTTTATAGGAGAATTTAAGGAGGAAAAAAAGATGTTAAACTCAAACTGAAAAGAAGAAATGCAGATGACAGCAGAAATTGTGCAAACCACACTGAAAATACCAGAAAGAGCAAGTGACTGAATGCTACTGGATGGATCAGTTGGCCTCTGAATTCTTTTCAAGTTTCTGTTCTACACAGCCTCTTCTATGGTGGAATGACCAAGAATTCAGAGGGCTGTCCAACAAATGAGTGTGTTTTTGAGGGAGGGATTTAAAAAGTCTTGGCAGACAAATAATGGAGGAAGCGAAGGTTATGCTGAGAGTGGCAGAAAACTGGGAGAATCGCACTTGCTTCCTGTCTTCTTAGATGTTGGCGCCGTGTGGTAAATGGAGCTGCTCCCTGTCATTGTGTGTAACTATACATGACTCTGATGACCCCAGGGCCTGTAGTGATATTTATCCTTTCACACAGACTACTCAATCCCAGAGTCCCAGGACTGGTCCCTCTGTGTGGTCTTCCCTGAGGATGCCTGTTTGCTGTCACCTGCTTATCACTGCAATCAACCAACATATGAGAAGTGTGGATAAGCAGTCAGGGCTCTTGATTCATACCAGTGGCAGAATTTCACAGGGAAAGGTCCAGATATTGGTATATGGTGGAATTCCTTGGAAAGCATCAGACTTAGATGATCTGATACTTCTCTGTGTTTTTATCTGCAGAGATACCAGGTTTCAGAGGGATTATGATTTTGTCTAAAACCATATTTGCCACTAGTGGCAGAACTATACCCACATACCTTTCCTACTGCATTTCACGTTAGTCACAGATATCCAGCGCTGATGTGCTAATATGACAGTCTGCTCTGAAGCTCATGGAACAAAACAGTGTCCCTGAGCTAACAGAAAAGGACACACAGCCAGATATGTTAGCCATCCAGTGCTGCCAGCCCAGGCAGGCAGATCCTGTGTGTTTAAATTCCTGGACTCTTGTTTTATATTATTTTGTAAATGATGAAGCTCTCGGCTAATTTTTAAATGAAATTTATTGGGGTGACATTGGTTAATAATATTATGGAGATTTCAAGCATATAATTCTATGATGCATCACCTGTATACTACAAAGTGTGACTTCCTGCTGTGACCAAATATTAGATCACCTTTACCTTTTACTGCCTCCACACCCTTCCCTATGGTAACTACTATACTGTTTTCTGGGTCTGTGAGTTTTAGCAAAGCTATTTATTCTTGTGTGTGAATTGGGTGTTCTGTGGAAATGTGAGGCCAGTTCCTGTCCGTGGGCCTGGAGCATGCTCTCAGGCAGAGGTGATCTCAGGGTGTGCTGTGCTCACACCAGCCTGGAAGTCTGACCACTCTTAAGTGTCTAGAAACTCATCATTGACTCTGTCTCTCTTGAGAAAAACAATGAGAAATTATTTATTTTCTTTGGGTGTTGCATATATTGTTGATAATGGCTAAGTTCTGCTTTAACGGCCTGAGTTCAGAAATGGTAGAAGTAAATAGGATGGGGCAGCTCTAGAATCTGGGAGCCCTGGCAAGGAGAAGCATCTGGGAAACAGGGTCAGGCAGAGTTTAAAGGCCCTTGTGAGAAAGCCACCACTTCACATTTCAGCAGCCTCCATGGTCCACCTTGGCAGATGTGTGGGTAGGGTTTGGCCAGGACTACTCTAGTAAACAGAAGCTCATGCAGTAGGGGAAATCTCTGGGCTGTTTAGAGGATGTAACATGAAGAATGATTCCTAGGGTTGCTCTAAGAGAGTACCACTAACTATGCAGCTTAAAGCCACAGAAATTTATGGTTTCATAGTTCTAGGGGTTCTGCATCAAAGGTCAGCAGAGCAATGCTCTCTCTGAAGGCCCTGGGGATGATCCTCGCTGCTTTCCAGCTCCTTGTGACTGCTTTCAATCATTGGAGGTCTAGGCTGGTGGATGCATCACTCTGATCTCTTGCCTTTTGAATTTTACAAGGACAAAATCAGGTTGCACCACCACCTGCCTCTTCTCCCCTCCCTCCACACACACTGTGCTTGGAAACCTCCTCATTTAGAGATTCAAGTTTATCACTTACAAGGTCTTCTTTCCACCCAGCAGTAGAATATAATATAATAATATAATAATAATAGAATATCAGAGACTTCTCCCCCATTTTTGTATCAAGTATCTCCTTTCATCCAACATCCTATACTATGGTCCTCACTCTGATCTGAGATCTCACCTTTAATAGTAAAATTTCCAGCAAGAGGATCTTCAAGGTAATCTAGGACTTTTCTATCAAGTATCATGAATTCTCCCAGTAGCTATGCATTATCAAATTCTACAACCATCTCTACATATTTTTTATACAGTAGCACTCTACTTCCTAGTACCAAAACCAACGCAATGATGTAAATTCTCCATTGTAAATATTAGATGAGTTTTTCTTACAGCAAGAAAGATCCCTCTGGGATCCTGCCTCCTGCAAGCCTGTCCTGCAACCTGGCCCCAGGCAGAATAGACCCCCCTCAGGACTACTTTGGTCTCAGTGCTCAGTCCTGGGTTTATCAGCCCAGGTTTCTTCCCCTGGTTGGCTAATTTGAGTTTCACAGCACCAGCTTGGCTGATGCTGGTTGAGCTGAGCCTCATTGATGAGTTTTTCTTACAGCAAGAAAGATCCCTCTGGGATCCTCCTCCTCTATCCTCTCCCCATCTCCTTCTCCTCCTCCTTCCTGCTCCCAGCCCATGGTCACTTCTCCAACTGCTGCATCAGTGGGTTGACTTCTGAGTCAGGGGTCTTAAGGCTGTGGGTTCTGATGATGCAGGGGGGCGGTGCCAGTTGAACATCAGGATGAGCTGCTGCCAAGCCTGCTTCAGCTCCTCCATCTGGGTTTTTAGCTCCACATTCATGAGCTCCAGCCACCCAGATTCTCACTGCAGAAACTCCTTCTACTCCTTGTTCTTGCTCCGGCATCGGGCTGCCACCACTTTGTTCTTTACCTAGCACCCTTTCCTCTGCTCCTCTTCCTCATCTAGTTAACCTTTCACAGGTTGAGGCCTCTTGTCCAAGTTTTACCTCTAGGAAGTGCACAGGGGTGATCATGGACCCAATGTTGTGGATGTCAGTGTATTTCAGCTCCTCTGCAGTCAGGGCTGAGCTGTGGAGTTCGATCAGGGGCCAAGCCCTGGCAGAGAGCCCACAGTCATGGAAGTGTCCGGGATCTGCTTAAGCATGATAGCAGGAGGAGTGGCAGTCCAGCCCTGCAGAAGCCAGGGAAGAGGCTGTAACCTTGGGGTCTGGGCCAGGCTGCAGGTGCCATGCCTCTTCACCAGTCTCCCCCTGCAGCATCCACCCTCCCACCTACCAGTGCCTCCCATAGCAGCCGCCCAGCATCTCTCCAGCAAGCTGTGGCTTGGGTCTCCCTCTTTGAGATGATCTATTGTGGGGCCCCACCTTCCTGCCTACCTCATTGCCCTACTTGATCATCCCAACCACTACCTGCCTACCTTATCACTCCTAGCTGCTAGCCTGCCTGTCTGATCACCCCTAACTGCTTGCTGGGGGCAGGTCCAGCCTGGCAGGGGTCATGATGGTCCTGGCCTCTGGTTGTTCTGGTTTCTGGGCTTTTATTATGTATGATAATGAACTTTCAGAAAGAGAAACAAAAAAGCAATTCCATTTATCATTGCAACAACAACAACAACAACAACAAAATAAGATAGTTAAGAATAAACTTAGCTAGAGGTAAAAGACCTATACTCACAATACTATAGGGCATTGAAAAAAGAGATGAAGATATAAACAAGTAGAAGAATGTACTGTATTCATGGACTTGTAGAATTAACTTCATTAACATGTTAAGCCTACCCAAAGCAATCTAGAGATTCAATTCCATTGTTATTAAAATACTCTTTGAATATTTCACAGATCTGGAACAAACACTTTAAATAAATATATAGAACCCAAAAAGATCCTGAATAGCTGTAGTATTAATGAGAAAAGAGAAAAAAGTTGGAAGGATAATAATAATAGGTAGAAACTAGACAATCAAATGGATAAAAGACTTAAATGTAATTCATTAAACCATAAAAATCTTTTAAAAAATTTTAGGCAGCAAAATTTCAGACATCTCTCAAAGCAATATTTTTATGGATACATCTCCTAGAAAAAAGGAAACTAAGGAGAAAATTAACAAATGGTAATCCATTGAAATAAAAATATTCTACATAGCAAAGGAAACAATCAACAAAATGAAAATTGAGCTCACTGCATAAGAGAACATATTTGCCAATGATATATCTGGTAAAGACTTAATTAAAAAATGTATAGAATATATATATGGAACTCATTCACCTCAACAAGAGGAAGACAAACAACTCTATTAAAAATTGACAAGGAATCTAAATAAACACTTCTCCAAAGTAGGCATAAATATGGCCAAGGGACATATGAAAAAAATGCTTAAAGTCACTCATCATCAGAGAGATGTAAATTAAAACTAGGAGTTATCCCCTCACACTTCTCAGAATAGCTTTCATCAACAAATCAACAATCAACAAGTGTGGATGGTGATTAGAGTAAAGAGAACCCTAGTGCACTGCAGGTGGGAATGCAGACTGTGTAGCCACTGTGGAAAACTGTGAAGTTTCATTAAAAAAACTACAAATGGAACTCCTATTTGACTCAGTGATCTCACTCCTAGAACTATAGACTAAGAAACCCCAAACACCAATCAGAAAGAATTTATGCATTTCTATATTAATAACAGTGCAATTTACAATAGCTAAAATATGGAAATAGCCCTAGTGCCCATCAGTAGATGAGGGGATAAAAAAAGCTGTGGCACATTTACACAATGGAAAACTATGTGGCTGTAAAAAAGAAAGTACTCTTACCATTTGCAACAGCATGGATGGACCTGGAGACTATTATGCAAAGGGAAATGAAAGTATCACATGATCTCTCTGATATGTGGAATCTAAGGAACAAAATTAACCCATGAACATAAATCCAGAGACATAGAAGCATGGAATAGACTGATGACTTCCAGAGGGAAGGTAGAGTGGCATGATTTATCCTGGAATTTAAATGCATATATGCATAGCCCATAGACTGACAATAGTGTAATGAAAGCCTAGGTGCGAGGAGGAGGGGTCAATGTGAATAAAAAACTAAGGAACATCTGTAATACTTTCAACAATAAAGTCTTATTTTAAAAGAAAGAGAGATTGCTTACTTGTTTTCTCATTTCTGTACAAGGGAGATCAAATGAATGAAAATCTGCCTATATTTTCTGCGTATTTTCAGGCACCCCTTCCCCATATAACTCATTCCCCAAAGACAGAGCAGAAAAGAGAACAAAAGTTCTTGATAAATACCATGCATTTTGTTTAATATAACAGGAAAATGAGGCACAACCCCTTTTCTGAAGAATGTTGGGAGTTTATACTATTCATTCATTCATTCATTCATTCATTCACAGTCAGTGAATTGAACTTGATTTAAGATTTTCTACCAGACAATGAGAACCTAGAGAAAGTAACAAAGTCTCTTGGAGACTGGCTTCCTTCACTTAGCATAATGATTTTGAGAATCATTCCAAGTTTTTCATATCAATATCTGTCCTCTTTTTTGAATGGGTAGTATTTCACCTTTTGGATATATCACCATTTTTTTTTTACTACTTTAAAAAAATATACATTTTTATTGAGTTCAGAGAGAAAGAGAGATAGAAATGTCAATGATGAGAGATAATCATTGATTGTCTGCCTCCTGAAAGCCACCCTTGCCTGAATTGAACCTGGAACTCTTTAGTCCGCAGGCGGATGCTCTAGCCACTGAGCCAAACCAAGGGCAGGACCAGGATTCTGCCTCATGCATGTTTCTTCTACTAATAAAATTAAAAGTTATATCTCACAAGTTTGGGCATTTCATGCTAAATTAATGCCAAGGCTCTGTTACAAGTTAGTCATGGAAACTTCCATGGGAATGGAATAAAAAATTGACAGTGGAGAATTGTAATTCACCCCATCATTTTTGTAATATTATTCTTGTAATGATGAGCTGTTAACTAGTATGTGATTACAGATAAACAGCCTGCTAGCTTAAGGATTCTAGGAACTAACTTTAAAGGAAAGAGACCTGTAGAAGTGTCAGCTGTGGAATATTTTCCTACCATCTTAAACCATTTGTCTGAAAAGACACTATTGGCTTGCACATAGTCCACTTAACAAATAACTTGCCTTTCAATTTGTTTGTTCTGTTGGGTATTTCCTTCTTCTTCTCCCTCCTTACAAAAATCAAAGTCAAATGGATAACAAGGTCTCCTACTCCCTCCTTATAAAAATCCAGGCCCAAGTCAATTGTGGACATGTTCTTTTGGAACCATCTCCTTAAGCTGCTGTCCCTTGAGTAAACTGTTTTTCCTTACATCAACACCTCTCTCTTGAATATCGCCTTTTGAAATGAAAACGGCTGAACCTATTTTCAGTATCAATCCTTACAAGGCAATCCTAGATGACTATATGTATACTTTCCCTTTATAATCCTGCAGGAGAGAAGGGTCTTTGGTTCCCTGGGAGTTGCTGGTAACATTTGCAAATGCTTTGAACACTAGCAAAATGGTTTTCCTTTTTTTTTTTTTTTTTCTTTTCCCATTAATACCAGTACAGTCACTCTCAACGTGTGATCTCCAAGCAGCAGCAACACCTGGGAATTGTTAAAATTGCAGAATCTCAGAATCATAAACTATGTATTTTAACAAGCCTCCCACATGGCTCTGATATATGCCAGTGCTTCACGAAATACAAAGAAAAATCTGAGGAATCAGATTCTAACCTTAAAAAGTTACTAATAGGATTTGGTCCAATATGACAGTTTTGCAATCCTGGGCACTTTCTTTAGGATGAATTGTCTAAATTCTATCACTTGTTCAATTTTCAGAACAAGGCCCCAGTTTCACTCACTGGGCAATAGTATTTTATATAGAAGTGTATATCATAAGATATGGGGACACCCCTCCTCTTAGAGTGTAAAGGAAGCAGAAGAATAGAGCAATCAGATGTGTATTCAAATCTTTTTCTCTCCAAGTTCAGGAAAACAAGAAATATATTATATAATGGAGTTCCAGTCACTTCTGATGCTATGGTCTGGAAATTGCCCTCAAGGGAAAACCTTTTAGACATGACTGTCAACTTATATGGTTATTGTTTCAGTATGGGAACACCTTAAGTTTCTGGTTTGGTTGCTCTTTATTGCTTTCCAGTATTTGATGCTTAAAAGTTTATCCAAAGATAACCGGTGGACTGTTCAGTCTAAGTTTCTCTGTTACTTTGAAATTGGACTCTGGCTATAAGGCTAAATTCTCTTGTCCTTTTCTCATGTGTAGAATGAAAAAGAGTTGAGAATTATATGAAGGTTTGGTTGGGATATTGTCAAAAGTTTTCACCAGGGAAATTAAAGTGAGGTGGCTCTCAATGGAGGATGGAGCAAATTCCCCCAGGCTACACATGGAGCATGCTGCCAGTCATCTGCTTACTAGGCATTTCCGCCTTCTTCCTAACAAAACTATAATCTTGTTTATAAAGGTTATGTGCCCCTGTGATATATAGTGTTTCTTGCAAGTGAGTTAATCTTAGAACCCAAGAGATCAGCATAATGACTGTGGAGATTTCTTGGTTGGTTTTGCTTTTTTAATATAACTGGTTGTAATTCTGACTTCTTTATTGTTTCTGTCTTCTTCCTACCTGTAATTCAGACATGAGGCTTAAGGTGAAGCAGCCATCATGACACTTTGAGGACAAAAGTAACTTACAAAGAATTGTGGAGCAGGTAGGGGAGAAAATCCAGTCCTTTGGATAGTTATATCATCTTTGGACTTACCATTGTAAACTTCTTGTTGAATCAAAATTGAATGCTTTGGCCTATCCAGTGTGGTTGAGCATTGTCCCATGCACCAAGAGTTTGCCAGTTTGAATCATGGTCAGAGTACTTGCCAGGGTTGTGGGTTCAGTCCCTAATGGGATGCCTACAAGAGGAAGTCGATGGATGTCTCTCTTATTGATGTCTCTATCTCTTTCTCCCTCTCTGTGAAACCATAAAAATCACATTTTAAAAAAATTGAACCATCTTTCCTTTGTCTTTTTTGTTTTTAATTCTTACCCAAGGATTTTTCCCCCATTGATGTTTAGAGAAAGAGAAACATGGTTAGAAAGGGAAAGAGAGAAACATTGATGTGAGAGAAAGGATCCATTGGTTGACTCCCACACATGCACACACACCTATTTAGACCGGGGATAAAAGCTGCAACTCTGACCAGTAATCAAAACTTCCACCCTCCAATCCATGATCTGATGCTCTAAGCACCAAGACACACTGCCCAGGGTGAACTGATGGTTGTTAAGCCACTTCAGTGAAGGTTCTCTTACATGCAGCCTGATGCTCAAGGTGACACTTTGGGACTGAAGGAGAGTGACCATAAGACAAGCCAACAGAGCATTTAGGGCCAACAAGAGCTGAGTTGTGGTGATGTCAGCCAATGAACACCCAGAGGACATTGCTTGGACTGAGAAATTCACTCTAAGTCTCATCAGCTTGTGCCCTTCCTTATCAGGGGCCAGGAGGACCTCAGAGAACTTACAGGCAAGGAACATCACCCAAGGAGAAGAGAGACAGAGGTTGAGGTCTAAGAACCACATCTTTCTCCCCAAACTACAATGTTACAAGGCATGCATTTCACCACGGGAGAGAAACATGGTTGTTGGGGGGAAGGCTCTATATGGCACCTAAATAGAGAGTCTGATCCCTCTCTAAAGGAGTTCCTTAATAGAACACAATGGAAAGGTTTAAACAGGATTAAACATTTAGTTATATTATTTCTCAAGAAGTAATGGATCAGAGGCAGGAAAGATTTTAAAAATTGAAAAATTACATTTTTTTAAATATTCTAAATGTAACTTATTGTTTTATTTTGCAACACAGGTTGTTTCCACTGAATTCCAAGTTATTCCACAATTTATTTAAAGCCTTAGGGGACTCATTTCCACAAGCTTTTTTGAATTATTGTTCCTAATAAACGTGGTCTCAGCCCTGGTGCCATGGTTGTGGCCAGAAAAGTCTGGTAAAAAGAAAGTTACCTTGAAATTCCAAAGCTAAGTTATAAAAAATGCAAATGGGCAATAGGCTCAATTAAAAGGAAGACTTAGCTTCATCGGGGACCATTCTGGGCTATACCATGACCTGCTTTGACTTAGGAAGTTTTTTGTGTTTTTTTTTTCCATTTTTTTCCTTTTTTTTATTATTTATATATTTATTTATTTTTTTAATAAATCTTTATTGTTCAGACTATTACAAATATGATCCTCTTCCTCCCCTCAAATGCTCCCCTGCACCAGGTTCCCACCCCACCCTCTGTCCATTCCCTATCCCCCATTGTCCTCATCCATAGGTACACAGTTTTTGTTCAGTCTCTTCCCGCACCCTCACTCCCCTTTTCCCCAAGCATCGTCAGTCCACTCCCCTTCCATACCTCTGATTCTATTATATTCACCAGTTAATATTGTTCATCAGATTTTTTAATTCTCTTGTTGGTAGTTACATATCTTGTTGATAGTTACACATAGTTTCACTTGTTGATATTTGTTGATCATAATTTTTATCTTTATCTTCTTCCTCGTCCTAAATAACCCCAGCAATTCATATAATTCTGGTTTGGTGGTGATGAACTCTTTTAGCTTTTTTTTACTTGTGAAGCTCTTTATCTGTCCTTTGATTCTGAGTGATAGCTTTGCTGGGTAGATTATTTTTGGCTGTAAGTTCTTGCTACTCATCACCTTGAATATTTCTTGCCATTCCCATCTGAACTGCATGGTTTCTGTTGAGAAATCAGCTGACAATCATATGGGTGCTCCTTTATAGGTAACTACCTGCTTTTCTCTTGCTGCTTTTAATATTCTCTCTCTTTGTCTTTTGCTCTTGGAATTTTAATTATGATGTGTCTTGGGTGGTCCTCTTTGGATTCCTTTTGTTTGGAGTTTTGCAGGCTTCCTGGACTTGTAAGTCTATTTCTTTCCCCAGGTGGGGGAAGTTTTCTGTCACTATTTCTACCAGTATTCTTTCGGTATCTTGCTCTCTCTCTTCTTCTGGAATCCCCATAATTCTGATGTTGGTTTGCTTAAAATTGTCCCAGAGGTTTCTTACACTATCTTCAACTTTCTGGATTATCTTATCTTCTCCCTTCTGCAGAGGAGTGTCTTCTGGCTCTTTGTGTTCTAAATTTTTGTCTTGATTCTTGCGATCTTCCAGTCTGTTTTTAGGACTTTGTATAATATTTTTTACTTCAGATAATGTTTTCTTCATTTCTAGTTGATCCCTTATTATTTCTAGTTGCTCCCTTTTCATATCCTCATAGGTCTCGTTTATTTTATTGGCCTTTTTTTAGGATATTGTTGAATAACCTTATAACTGTAGTTTTGAACTCAATGTCCAATCTTTTCTTTTCCTCCATCTCCTTCCTTTGTGTCCTTCCTCTTGTCTGCATTTTAGTTGTTTCCCTGATTTGATGGAATAGCTTTGTGTGCTAGGTGTTCTGGTAGAGCCCAGTAGCACAGCCTTCTCAGTTACCTGCGGTGGACAGTCTTGGTGTAGCCCTTTGTGATCTGTGTGCACAGTCTTGTTGTTAAGCCTTGCTTATTGTTGGTATCACTGAGAAGCATTGATCTCCAAGCCAATTGGCTGTGAGGATCAGCAGTGTCTCAGCTAGGAGGTACTTCTGTACTCCGCTTGGATATGTTGGGGTCTCAGGGTAGCGCAGACAATCTTTGGTTCTCTGTCAGTCTCACCTTAGAAAAGTCCTGTTTGTGGAGAGTTTGGGGAGATTGGTTGCAGGCACTCACACCTCTTTGGTAAAGGCGCAGACAAGCTTTGGATTCTGGCCAGTCCCTCCTTAGAGAAAGCCAGCCTCTGGGAGAGCTTCTGTGCTCAGCCACAGATGGGGAGGAGTCTCGGGTTGGTGCAGACAAACTTTGTTTTCCCTTCGGCTCCTCAAGTCCAGCAGTAATGGCGTCTGGCTTCACACACCTCTGAGAGATCTCTGTCCCCTGCCTGACAGTCTGGCCTCTCCCTGTCTGGGGCCATCTATCAGAGCAATAGGGTGATTCTGTTTTCCTCTCGAAGAAGAAAGCCAGCCGCACATTAGATGTCTGCCCTCTCCAAGCGCCAGGAGTAAGCCAGTAGTGAACTCAGCCCGGCCCACCCTCTCTGTGCACCGGGAGTAAGCCAGCAGCAATCTCAGTCCCCCTTAGGTCCTTCCTCTCTGTGCGCCGGGAGTAAGCCAGTGCCTTTTCACACACACAGTTCTCCGTACCTTCACAGTTCCTGAGGTTCAGCGTGCCTTCTCTCTCCTTCCCAGATGGCAGAGCCTCCTCTCAGCTAGCAGTCAGGCGCTTCAGGGCAATGCCTCCCCTGTTTTCCAGTTCTAAATTCAAATTTGTTGTGGTAGGCTGCATTCGGGTGTCTATCCTATGCCGCCATCTTGGTTCCTCTCTGACTTAGGAAGTTTTAATTTTAGCCAATCCTATGTAGTTACTTTTGATCTCTGAGTTTGTAAGGATTTCCATTATTAACAGAAAAACATTCAAACCTATAAAGAATTTTTGTGAATTTATTTGAGCCAAACTGTTGACAACTTATGGGAAGCAGAATCTCAATGGATTGGGATAATGCTCCAGAGAATGGAGGTTTTTCATCTATTTTTATGCATTTCAATCAAAGAAGCAGATGTAGGTGAGCTACATGAAATCCATTGGTGATAGATTAGAGAGGTGAGAGAAAGCAAATCAGATAAACCTCTGGGATTGTATAGAGGATATAATGATAGGCATATATGTCTTTTACTTAGGTGGCACACAGGGTATTTGGTTATGACCTGAAGGGCCAAAAAAAAAGGAAATTACAAGTTACCCTGACAGTTCAATGATATGCCATCATAGATGCATAAAGTCAATAAGGCTAGTTAAAATAAAGATTAACCTTGTCAGGGAAGATACTGGCCTACGAGGTGACTATCCACCATAACGGCTTTTAGTTAAAGTTTTAATTTCAGATCATCCTTGGTGGTTACTTTAGATTTTTGAGTTTGAAAGACTGCCATGCAAGCCTCCCCTGAGCTTGTCAGGTTAGTATATTGCTCTTTTTCATGTATAACTTTTATTACCAAAAACCACATAGTTTTTTTCCAACTTAATTAGAATTTTTAACCTTTATAAACCTTAATTTTTAGTAACAACTAAAAATAAGTAATTAACATTTTTTAGTTTGATATTTTAGGAATACATTTTATAACTTGTAAAATTAGGTTTCTTCATTGGCAAACACATGCACATTTTCAAGAGACATAACAGAGATAACATAAATTTTTTTAAACAATGGAAAGACAAACCTATATTTTATGTTAACTCTTAAAGACATTGACCAAACTTAACCCAACGTTAGTAACAAACATTTTCCCAGACTACTTGATCTTAAAACAACACACACACACACAATTTGGTGTAAGAAGCTAGAAAAATTCCAGCACAAGTGGAATAGGGAAATGAAGACAGGTAGTTAAACAGCTGTTTGCAGCCACCTGGTAAATTCTATCTTCCCCAAACCAAGAACACTTAAGAGTAAATGATTTTCATGTCTCCTCCACAACCAGAGATAAATAGCTTGCCACATTTTTCTGTGTATAAGACACCCCCATGTATAACATGCTCCCCCCATGTTTTCAACTCAAAGTTAAGAAATCAATATTTTAAACATAAAAAGGACAAAATTTTATTTAGTAATTACCATAGATAATGTTCACATACCAGTACTATGATATTATGCAGAATATCATTTTATTCAGCCTCTGTTGCATCACTGCTCTTCTTCATCACTATTAGTTCCAGGCATCAATTTCTTCAATTCCTATTGTATCACTGCTATCTTCTGAGTCACTGTCTATATATGTGAGATCATCCTCAGTTCCATCCATGGCATTGCTGATTCCACATTTTTTGAAGGACTTCACAATCACCTCTTGCTTGATGCCATACCATGAGTTTAGGACCCAATTGAAGACCTCAGGAATGGTTCTTTTATTATATTTTTCTTCCAGTTTTTGTGTCAAGTTATCACCAGCTTTTTGCTTCTCCCATCAGGGCTTTAAATGGCTTGTTGATAGAAACATCTAGTGGCTGTAGCTGACATGTAAGTCTGCCAGGAATAACTGTTAGGTGTGTTTGTAAATCAGATGCAACCCATTTTGAATTTTCTGTTAAATGTGCTTGCAACAGATCAAAGACGAGTAGAACTGGCTTCTTTAAGGACCCCCCCACCCAGGTCTTCTGAACCAAAGTCTTTGCAAACCAAATGACCATAATGTCTTCATTCATCCATCTCTTCTCTTAAACTTGCACAATAATGCCAGGTGGTATGGTCTCTTTAGGATATTTTTTTCCCACTTAAAAATAAGCAAAGGAGACAGTTTAGTACTGTCTGCAAAGCATGAAAGCACAGCAGTAGTAGAGTGTGTCTTTTCATGGCCACTTGTTTTGATTGCCACTATTTTGATTCCTTTCACATCAAAATTGAGAGGTATCTGACTTGGTTCAGAATTGTGTTTTTTCCAAAGTTGTATAACATAGGAGTGAAACTGTTGGATTTTATCCTCATAAACTGTAGGCATTTTATGAGCCAACTTCATTTGTGTTCTCATAGACAACCCTTCTTTCCTCATGAAATTGAAGCACTGTTTTGTCTTTCCTGTAAAGTCAACAATGTTCACTTCATTTGCAAACATTCTTGCCTGACATTGAGTAAACTTAATTTACACACATAAGCCACTCTGGTGCTGCTCCATAATCCAAGTCTTCAGCTTCTGCTCCCAGTTTTCCCATTTTTCAGATTTTCTTCTTAAGGCCTACATGTTTTTTGGCATCTTAAGGAGTTGCTCTTCCAGTTTTCTCTTGTACTCAGTGGGAGAAGATCCAAATTGTCTCTGCAGCTCTTTTATATAGTTGATTACATTCAGTTTGAATTTTGCAGAGTAAGACACTTATGGGGAGAGAATCCAAGATGGCGGCATAGGTAATACTTAACTGTGGCCTCACACAACATTTTCAATAAAATGCAACTAAAATACAAAATGGACATTACCCAGAACTACAGGAAAGTTGACTGACTGGAAATTCTACAATGAGAAGGAAAGAGAAAACCAGAAGGAAAATCAGAGAAGCTGTAAAAGCCTAAGGTATGGAAACACATTGCATGCAGAGAGGATGGAGCCGGAGAGGAGGGCGAGGCTGAGCATTCCTAGCGGGAAGGAGATAAAAGCTCCAGTCTGTGCTGAACCCCAGATCCAACTGCACTGAATCCCAGTTCTAGGCCAGGTCCTGTGGACCCAGGCTCATACAGAGGGAGCCTGGGCTGTAAGGTGGAAACCCAGGGGAACGGCGAAAGGAAGTCCCAGAGTTGGGCACATTTCGCACAGAGAACGGGAGGTTGACTGTGCCGCTGGATTGCCCTAGCGGGAAGGAGACAAAAGCTCCAGACTGCTCTGAACCCCACTTCCAACCCCACTTCCAATTGAACTGAACCCCAATTGGGTGAGCCTGGACTGTTTAGTAGTGCGCAAAACTCGAGGGCACCTTACTTTCAGAGGTGCTTGTAATGAGTACTGAAGGACCCTGAGAAATACTGAGACTCAGGAGCTCACAGGGCATGGCTGACAGAAGCCAAGCTGTAGGCTCCATCCTGAAACTCCGCCCCATCCAAGTTGAACACAGACTTTTAAGGCTACCAACTCAGGGAAGCTGCGAAAATGCCGAGACAAGGAAACAGATCACAAATGAAAGAAATGGAGGATAAAAAGCGACTGCATATAGAGTTCAAAACCACACTTATAAGGTTTTTCAAGAATTTCCTAGAAAAGGCTGATAAAATAAATGAAACCTATGAGGATATGAAAAGTGATCAACTAGAAATAATAAGGGATCAACAAGAAACAATAAGGGATCAACAGGAAATAATAAGGGATCAACAAGAAATAAAGAATACATTGTCTGAAATAATAAAATATATATATATATTATACAGAGTCCTAAAAACAGAATGGAAGATTGCAAGAATCAAGTCAAAATTTGGAACATAAAGAGCCAGAAGATACTCCTCCGCAGAAGGAAGAAGACAAGAGAATCCAGAAAGTTGAAGATAACGTAAGAAACCTCTGGGACAACTTCAAGCGAACCAACAGCAGAATTATGGGGGTCCCAGAAGAAGAGAGAGAGCAAGATACTGATAACATTCCAAAAGAAATAGTGACAGAAAACTTCCCCCACCTGGTGAAAGAATTAGAACTACAGGTCCAGGAAGCGCACAGAACCCCAAACAAAAGGAATCCAAAGAGAACCACACCAAGACACATCAAAATTAAAATTCTAAGAGCAAAAGTCAAAGAGAGAATATTAAAAGCAGCAAGTGAGAAACAGGTAGTTACCTATAAAGGAGCACCCATATAATTGTCAGCTTATTTCTGAAAGAAACCATGCAGGCCAGACGGGAATGGCAAGAAATATTCAAGGTGATGATTAGCAACGACCTACAGCCAAAAATACTCTACCCAGCAAAGCTATCACTCAGAATCAAAGGACAGATAAAGAGCTTCACAAATAAAAAAAAGCTAAAGGAGTTCATCACTGCCAAACCAGAATTATATGAATTGCTGAAGGGGGTTCTTTTGGAAGAGAAAGAAAATAAAGATAAAAATTATGAACAACAAATACGTAACTATCAACAAGTGAATCTAAAAACCAAGGGAATTTAAAAAAAATCTGATGAACAACAACAAAAAAAGACTATCACTTACCGGTATTTATCTTTTTTTATTTTTTTATGTCTTTGGGGGCAGAATGCTCCAATCCCTGTTGCATCCGCACCTTCCACCTCCACCTCAATTATGGCATCAGCTGACATCAATAACAGCAAGGCTTGTGATTGGAGAAAGCCTGTTTGACAAGGTATGGGCAGCTATGCACCTGCATGGGTCCGTCCTTGGCTGACTTTCATGTATGGGACACCATTCAATTTTCAGTCTAATGATTTTAGAAAAAAAAAAAAATCAGCATCTTATACATGTAAAAATACGGTAACTCATCCTACTCAGGGTTAAAGATACAGAAATCCAATTAGTACCATATGCTAGCCACACCCAAGGACATACAAGTTAAGAGAATAAATCTCATTTTGGTACATCAACATAAAACTGAAGAATATTCTATTGATCTTCTCCTAAGACATCCCCTAAGTGGTCAGACTTTAAAACCCCCAAAATGAAGGTTCCAGGGTCCTCTCCCTCCAAGAAGAATGCCTGTGGCATTTTCTCCCATAGGCATGTATCCCCTATTCTCTAAGTGACCCCATGGGAAGTGCTGGAGAGCAATGGGTAGCAGAATCTTTTCCTGGCTAACCCTCTGAACTTGTTTCCAAGGCCCCCTTTTTTGGCTCCCATTTTCTCTGAGATTTAGTCTAGGGTCTCCTGTTGCTTCTGCTATGCTATTTGCCCCGGCTGTGTTTTTGCTGTGCTCAATAAATTTCACTTGCTTTTCTAAACTTTGTCTATGATTGAAGCCTTTCCTTCAAGAAAAGGTTTAGCATCCTCCCTTGTTCTGCATCACCATGCACTGGATCAGGTCCAATAGCTGTGTCACTGGGCTCTAAGAACACTTATCCCAAGAAATAGTATAACTAAGACAAGAGAAATATTATAAATGTTATAAGAATAATTTGATTCATTCACCAGTGTTGCCCTTCAGAACAGAAGGGCTCTATACCTCCTTGCAGTGGCAAAAGGTGGTATCTATTTAAACCAGAAAAATTTGATTTTATATAAATAAATCAGGGTAGCTACAACAAAACATAGAAGATAAACTTGAAAGAGCAAGCAATGTACAGAATACTGGGGACTCTTTCTGGGATATCAAATTGGCTTTTCTCCCTCTTGCTTTCCTTTTATGCACTCATAATTATCTTCATACTCCTACTAGTTTTTTTGATCCATTACTCAATTTATTAAAAATTAATTTATTTTCATATGGCAGACATACAGTTCCAAATAATGTTGTCTGAAGGCCCTCACTCCCACAGAAGAGACTTCTTATTTGGGGCCTCTGGGAAGACATCTCCAGTCATCTCCCTCAGCTGACAGTTAGCTAGTATGGGAACCTAAAGCCCACAATGACCCTAGTCAGCTTGAAGTAGCCAGAGCAGTCTTTGCCCAAAATATCCAAAGGAATTGGAAACCCATACAATTGTTAGGTAGAAAATTAGACATGAGAAGCTGGGGTGGGGCTTACCCTGTTGTCCTGACAAGGACCGCACCAACATGGACTTCATGTCACCTCTATGGGCAGCACTGCAATCAACAGATCCTGACACAAACCTCCAGTGGTCATGTACTGAGCCAGCAAATCCTATCTAATAAAAGAGTAATATGCAAATTGACCATACCCCAGCTATACCCACAAGCCATACCCACAAGCCAATCAGGAGTGAATATGCAAATAAACCCAACCAATAAGGCTGTGGCCATGAAGAGAGCAGCAGGGAGGCTTGAGTTTTCCCAGCAATGGAGGAAACCAAGGTTTCCGCTGCCCTTGCAGCCCCAGGCCTCTGCTCCAGGCTACAAAGTTTCAATGATAGAAGATAAATAAATCTCAACAGAAATGGCTGCGACCAGGAAGAGAGTAGGAGGCTTGGTTCCACTCAAGGCTACAAAGTTTCAATTATAGAAGATAAATAAATCCTAGATATCAGGGCCTCTGCTTGGGTCACCAGGGGGCATGCCGGCCTGCAAACAACCACAGACTCCTTGCTCAGACCACCCCACACCCCAAGGGAACCCCCACCCTGATCCAGGACACACTTCAGGGAAAACTAGCTGGCCCCCATCCATGCACTAGGCCTCTATCGCAGTGGTCTTGGGCCACATGCAGCTCTTTGGCTTTCTCATTTTCTATCTATTCTCCTCTTTTAATTGCCTTTGTTCTCTCTTAACTCAGCTCTGCATTTTTCATGTATGATATAGCTTGAATCTGTTTCTGAAACTCTACCCAGCCCTTTGGTACATCATATTAGTGTAGCAACCTCCCTCATTCTGCATCAACATGCGCTGGACCAGGTCCAATAGCTGTGTCCTCTGAGTCTCCTGCTCAGCCAATGTCACCTTATTGTTGAACTCACAGTGACCATCCTTGAACTGCTCTGTCAGATCTTGAATTCCTTCTGGTGCTTCCTTTATGTAATCATGGAACTCCATGCCAACCAATTCATCTTTCTGGGTGAATAAGAGAATCATGAATATCCTAGCCATGAGTCCAAACATTACCAGCGTTTTCTCCATGGACCTTTGCTCTTTGTGTATTGACCCAATGGGACCACTAGGAGCACAGTGTGAGACCCTGCAGAGGTCAAGAGGATTAAAAGAACAATCTCCTTTGTAGAATTCAGTATGTCATATTTAAAATACCAGGTGTGTCCATAATGACAATTTCTCCTCCATTCCATGTGCTGCTCCCTTTCTCACAGTTCTTGGTGATGGATTTTGCTCCAATGCTATAATGATTTCCAAGGATGCTCTTCTCTGTGTCACTTTTGCCTCCTCCAGTCTTACCTACTAAGACGAGTTTCAATTGTGAATCTATGGGGTCTTGATTTCGTAGGACATCAGAGGAAAAGCCACAGTATTAGGACTTACTTCCAACCTTTCATGCCTCCCAGTCCTTCCTCTATTGCCTGCTGGTGTTATCTCTGCGAGCAATGTCTGCACTCACAGGAAGTCTGTAGAACCCCTGTGTATGACCTGTCTCCTGCAAGACTTGGGAAACACCAGGTCACTTTTCATGAGTCTCTTAGACTGCTCCCAGTGACCTTTGGAAGCTAAATGTCAATCAAGGATGGTGTACCACTGCTGGTAGCTGTTCCTCATAAGCTAATGTAGGAAGTAACACAAATTCTGGCTTTGGGACATCACAGTGGAAGATCCTCTTCCCCCAATTTGTTTAAAATTGAACTTTTCTTCTTTCTACTAAGAAGCCAGGTAAGTAGGTGATTCAAGTAATATCACCCCTGCAGGGGAGAAAAGGGTGCACACACAAAAAGATAATGGTTCTTTTAAAAAAATTGATATTTTATTTTTATTTTTTAAAATTTTTTTTATTGATTATGGTGTCACATAATTGTCCTCATCCCCCCATTCCCATCCCAAACCCCTCCCCATGTATGCCCACCTCCTGTTGTCCATGACCTCTGGTTAGGCTTATATGCATGCACCCAAGACTTTTGGTTGATAACTCCCCTTTTCCCCTCCCCTCCCCTACTTTCCCTCTGAGGCCCGACAGTCTAATCGCTGCTTCTGTCTCCAGGTCTGTTTCTGTTAATCAATTATGTTGGTCATTATTTCACCTAGATGTGTCAGATCATGTGATACAAGGAATGCCCTTATAAGGACCGAAACTGAGATAAGCCATAATGGTTATTCTGAGAGGCAATGAATCAGTCTGTAGTGAGTTCCTCTATGGGTCAACAGTTCTTTTGAATGCCCATTTCTATGTCAAACAGTTCCTTATGACTACATGTCAGCCATGGTATTTCCTATCTGGTTGGTTGACAAATGGTGTTTATGCAGTTCTGACCATCTCTGGGCATCCTTCAGCGACACACAGCTTCTGTCTGATGGTATGGCAAGGCGTTGTCAGCATCTTCCATCTCTGGATTGATTCTCTTCTGTATTCATGGCTGGTGCACTCCTGTCAATTCCTCTCTGTTGCAGGAATCTACATGGTATCAGAGTTGTTTTCTGAAAATATACACACATATTCTCGACCAATAGTTAATAAAGGGATATTTTCTATGAATTTGACTTGGGATCCCTTTTCTTTTTCTTTATTTCTGCCCCCCTCCCTCCCAAATGATTTTCCTCTGGCTTGTTTCGACACATGTATGTTTTTCATGGGTATCTTGTGGTTAGCATTTCAAATGAAAGCTAACTTTCTAAAGTACAAATTTTTAAGATGTAATTTACGCATTGGATATTTTTCTTTACATGATTTTTCCACTGTCACTCTACTTTTTAATTTAAATATTAGGAGGCTTTTGGAAATTTTATAATGTAGTCTTCATAGCTTTTACATTTTAATTATTTGCTCTAAAATATTACTGCTTTAGGTTCATTACATGTTGTGAAATTTTACCATAAGATAAACTGCCAATAAGTATTTTGTTAGATTTTAGGAACAACTTTTTGTACAGTGCAATCAATTTTTCTAGAATATTCAATTACTTCAATTAGCCAGTTTAATTATCTCTATCAACAATCTTATTTTACCCTGTGTGTATTAGTGGAAAGGATTATTTGCCTTCTTGAATAGGCCCTGAGCATTCCTGGTACTAGGCTGGATTTGGATATAAAAAACCCACTTACCTACACCATGGGTACAAGACATCTAAAATGAGTCTTGTTGCAGTGAGAGGGCTGCTGCTGTCAGCCAAGTCTCTGTCTGTTTCCTGGGTCCTGATTTGAGCTGTTCATGGGAAGCGAATCAGCCATGGGAGAAGGAGACTTCCCTTAGAAGGGGTGAAGGTTCAGGCACCTGCCGAGTTGGAGGGGCGGTAAGGGTCTGTGCCCCACCTCTGTTGACCCCCAAGTCCTCTTCTGCTGGCCCCTCTGTGACTGTGCCTGTTTTAGGTTTTTCCTTCCATGAGGAATCATTGGTATCATCAATGACTACATTAGGCCGGGAGATCAGCCCGTGTAAGGGCTCCCATCCATGAAGGATCAGGAACCTATGTATAGAAATACTTCCTCAATAGCCCCAGGTTATCTTACTGTACAGCTGATGACTGCTAGCATGGCAGGAAAGACGTTCTCAGTCAGGTGTTCTTTGGGTTCCAGTTACCTCACACTTTCTTTCTTTTTATGATTATGATTATGATCATGAGTACTGTTTTACATATGTGTTCTTATCCCCCTCTTACTCCTTACCCCCAACTTATGCCCCACCCCACTGTTACCTGTGTCCATTGATTAAGCTCATATGTCTACACACAAGTTCCTTGGTTGATTTCTCCTCCTTACTCCCCCGACCCTTCCCTTCCCTGAAGTTTGAGGTTCTGATTGACATTACTCAGTCTCTGGTTCTGTTCTTGTTCATCAGTCTATTCCATTCATTATGTTCCATAAATGAGTGAGATCATGTGATGTTTATCTTTCTCTGCTTGGCTTATTTCACTTAGCAAAATGCTCTCCATTTCCATCCATGTCATTGCAAATGGTAAAAACTCTTTCTTTTTTACTGCAGCATAGTATTCCATGGTGTAGATGTACCACGGTTTTTTAATCCATTTATCTGCTGAATTGTGCTGCTATAAACATGGGGATGCATATTTCCTTTCTGATTCACGTTTCTAGTTTCTTGGGATATATTCCTAGAAGTGGGATCACTGGATCAAATGGAAGTTCCATTTTTAGTTTTTTGAGGAAACTCCATACTGTTCTCCACAGTGGCTGTATCAGTTTGCACTCCCACGAGCAGTGTAAAAGAGTTCCTTTTTCTCCACATCCCCGCCAACACTTGTGGTTTGCTGATTTGTTGATGATAGCCATTCTGACCAGTGTAAGATGGTACTGCATTGTTATTTTGATTTGCATTTCTCTGATGATTAGTGATTTTGAGCAGGTTTTCATATGTCTCTTGGCCATCCTTCTGTTTTCTTATGAAAAGTGTCTATTTAGATCAGTTGCCCATTTTTTGTTTGGGTTGTTTATCTTCTTTTTTTATGTTGTATGAGTTCTTTGTAATGTTGGAGATTAAACCCTTATCATTGATATCATTGGCAAATATGTTCTCCCTTTCAGTGGGCTTTCCTCTTGTTTTATTTATGGTTTCCTCTGATGTGAAAAAGCTTTTGATTTTGATGTAGTCCCATATGTATATTTCCTCTCTAGCTTCCATTGCCATAGGAACAGTATCAGTGAAGAAGTTTTTTCGGCTTATGTCAGATACTTTGCTGCCTGTGGATTCCTGTAGTATTTTTTATGGTTTCCCGTCTTATATTTCTGTATCTATTTTTAGTTTATTTTGTGTATGGTGTAAGTTGGTAGTCCTGTTTCATTTTTTTGCATGTATCTGTCCAATTTTCCCGACACCATTTGTTGAAGAGACTGTCTTGACTCCATTGTATGTTCATGCCTCCTTTGTCCAATATTAGTCCGCGTTGGTGGTATAGTGGTGAGCATAGCTGCCTTCCAATATTAATTGAGTATAGTGGTTTGGGTCGAATTCTGGATTCTCAATTCTATTCTATTGGTCTGTATGTCTCTTCTTGTGCCAGTACCAGGCTGTTTTAAGAACAGTGGCTTTGTAATACAGCTTGAAATCTGGTATTGAGATCCCTCCTACTTTGTTTTTCCTTCTCAGGATTGCTGTGTCTATTTGGGGTCTTTTTTTGTTCCAGATGAATTTTTGGAGAGTTCTTTCTAGGTCTGTGAAATACACCACTGGTATTTTAATTGGGATAACATTGAATCTATAGTTGGGTAGTATGGACATTTTAATGATGTTGATTCTACCAATCCAAGAACATGGTATATTCTTCCTGTTTACATCTTCCTCTATCTGTTTTTTCAGGGTTGTGTAGTTTTCCAGGTTTAGGTCTTTTGCCTCTTTATTAAGTATATTCCTAGGTATCTTAATTTTTTTGGTGGGATGGTAAAGGGGATTGCTTTTTTAGTTTCCCTTTCTGTGAGTTCATTATTTGTGTATAGAAATGCCATAGATTTCTTCGCATTTATTTTGTATCCTGCTACCATGCCAAATTCACTTATTAAGTCTAATAATTTTTTGGTGGATTCTTTAGGAATTTCTATGTACAGTATCAGGTCATCTGTGAATAAGGACAGTTTTAATTTTTCTTTTCCAATTTGGATGCCTTTTATTTCTTCTTCTTGTCTGATTGCTATGGCTAGTACTTCCAGCACTATGTTGAACAAGAGTGGTGAGAGTGGGCATCCCTGCCTTGTTCCTGTTTTTAGAAGAAATGGTTTTAGTTTTGCCCATTGAGTATGATCTTGGCTGTGTGTTTGTCATATATGGCTTTTATTATGTTGAGGTATGATTCTTGTATTCCCACCTTGCTGGGAGTTTTTATCAAGAAAGGGTGTTGAATTTTGCCAATGCTTTTTCTGCATCAATTTATATGACTATCTGGTTTTAATCTCCCAATTTGTTTATGTGATGTATCATGTTTATTGATTTGTGAATATTGTACCATCATTGCATCCCCGGATAAATCCTACTTGGTCATGTTGTATGATCTTTCTGACGTATTGCTGGATGCTATTTGCTAGAATTTTGTTGAGGATTTTAGCATCTATGTTCATGAGGGATATTGACCTGTAATTCTCTTTCATTGTGTTGTCTTTATCTGGTTTTGGTATTAAGGCTTCATAGAATGAGCTTGGAAGTGTTCCTTCTTCTTGAATGTTCTAGAGTAGTCAGAGGAGGACAGGTTTTAGTTCTTCCAGAATGTTTGGTAAAACTCCCCTGTGAAGCCATCTGGCCCCTGGCTTTTGTTTGCTGGAAACTTTTCGATGACTCCTTCAATTTCTTCCATAGTTATCAGACTATTGAGATTTTTAGACTCTTCCTGAGTAAGTTTTGGAAGGTTTTATTTTTCTAGGAATGTGTCAATTTCCTCCAGGTTGTCTAGTTTGTTAGAATAGTGTTGTTTATAGTATTTTTTAACACTAATTTGTATTTCTTTGGGGTCTGTTGTTATTTCACCTCTTTCATTTCTGATCTTGTTTATTTGGGTCCTCTGTCTTTACTTCTTGGTAAGCCTGGCTAGCAGTTCATCGATCTTGTCTATCCTTTCGAATAACCAGTACTTGGTTTTGATGATCTTTTGTATTTTTTATGGGGGGAGGGGGTCTCTATGTCATACATTTCTGCTCTGATCTTTATTATTTTCTTCCTTCTGCTCACTGTGGGCTTTTCTTGTTGCTCTCTTTCTAATTCTTTGAGTTAATGAGTTAGATGACTTATTACCATTTTTTCTTGTTTTTTGAGGTAGGCCTATAGAACTATTAACTTCCCTCTCAGGACTGCTTTCAATGTGTCCCATAGGATTTGCACTGTTGTGTTTTTATTGTCATTAGAATCCAGGATGTTTTTAATTTATTCTATGATCTCCTTGATAACTCAATCATTGTTTAGCAGCATGCTATTCAGCTTCCAAGAGTTTGAATTTTTTCGAGTGTTTTTATTGTAGTTTATTTTTAACATTATGCCATTGTGATCTGAGAAAATGCTTGATATGATTTCAATCTTTTTGAATTTGGGGAGGCTTTGCTTGTGGCCCAATAAGTGGTCTATTTTTGAAAATGTCCCATGTGCACTTGAGAAGAACGTATATTCAGTGTCTTTGGGGTGAAATTCTCTGAAGATGTTGGTTACGTCCATCTGATCTAGTGTGTCATTTGGAATTGCTGTTTCTTTGGTTATTTTTTGTCTAGAGGATTTATCCAGTGATATCAGTGTTGTATTAAAGTCCTCTACTATGGTTGTATTGTTGTTGATCTCTCTCTTGATATCTTCCAGGAGATTTTTTAAATGTATTTGGGTGCTCCTGTATTGGGTGCATAGATGCTTACCAGAGTTATATCTTCTTGTTGAATTGCTCTCTTTAGTATTATGTAGTGGCCTTCCCTATCTCTTATTACGGCCTTTACTTTGAGGTCTATTTTATTTGATATAAGTATCACAACCCCAGCTTTTTCTCATTTCTATTTGCCTAAAAGATGTTTTTCCATCACTTCACTCTCAGTATATGTGAATCCTTTGCTCTAAGGTGGGTCTCTTGTAGACAAAAGATATGTGGGTCATGTTTTCTTATCCATTCAGCTAGCACGTGTCTTTTGATTGGTCATTTAATCCATTTATGTTTAATGTTATTAATAAGTACCTGTTTGTTGTCATATTTACCCTTATTGTTTGTGTTTCTTCTTGCCTTTCATATCTTCTTTTTACAGCAGTTCCTTTAGCATTTCTTGTATTGCTGGCTTGGTAGTGATAAACTCTCTTAGCCCTTTTTTTGTCTGTGAAGCTTCTGATGCCACCTTCAATTTTGAATGATAGCCTTGCTGGGTATAGTATTCTTGAATTCAGTCCCTTGTTTTGCATAACTTTGTATATTTCATTGCATTCCCTTCTGTCCTGGTGTGTTTCTGTTGAGAAATCAGTTGATATTCTAATAGGAGATCCCTTGTACATAACTTTCTGTCTCTCTCTTGAAGCCTTAAAGATTCTTGCTTTGTCATTGGTGTTCGCCAATTTAATTATGATGTGTTTTGGTGTCGGTCTTTTGGGGTTCACCTTGTTTGGGACTGGATGTACTTCTTGGACTTGGATACTTTTTTTCTTGCCAATAACGGAATTTTTCTGTCATTATTTCTCCAGAAGGTTTTCTATTCCTTCCTTCTCTTCCTCTCCTTCTTGTATCTCTATTATTCTAATGTTGTTTCCTTTTGTGTTGTCCCACAGCTCCCTTAGGCTCTCCTCTTGCTTTTTAAGTCTTCTTTCCAGTTGCTGTTGTGTTTGTGTGTTTTTTACTACCTTGTCTTCTACTTCGCTGATGTGGTCCTCAACCTCTTCTAGTCTACTCTTTAAGCCTCCCACTGTGTTTTTTATTGCAGCTATGTCATTCTTCATCTCCTCTTGGTTTCTTTTCATGTTGGTGACATTCTCATTCAGCTCCTTGTAATTCTTATTGAGCTGTGTGTATTTGTCATTGAGTTGTGTGCATTTGTCCTCTAGCTGTTTAAACATCCTTATAACCATTACTCTGAATTCTGTCTCTGATAAGCTGCTAGCCTCAAATTAATTTAACTCCCTTTCTGGTGATTCCTCTTTTTCTTTCCTTTGGAGATTACATTTTTTGGGTCTTGCATTATTTTCCTGTAATGCTTTAATTATGATCTAATTGCTTTGCTGCCCAGGTTCTTTGGGGATGGTGCTACTGGCATAATCTCTCAGCTTTCCTGTGTTTGTTAATCTAGTGTAACTCCCTACTTTTGCTATTTGGATTCTCTTGGTGTAGGCTTGCATGCTTGAGAGACACAAATGTGGTGTCTAAGAGTCAGCCACTGTGTGGGGGAGTGTCCCAATATTTGCTTTCCTGCACCCTTAAGTGTAATAACACATACCCTGAAGAAACTGTTGGGGCTCAGGTGACATGCTTTTTGAAAAGATGTGTCTGTGTTGCCCAGGGTTCTGCTGTTGTGGAGTAGGCAGGACCAGCTTTTGCTGTTGCACCTGAGGTGGTTAGGCGTTTACTCCCAGAAGCAGTTCACAGGAGCACCCTCAGTGCGTTTGTCAGTGAGGCACACTGAAGGACTCTAAAGGGCTCTGGCAGTGTACCTGTGCAATTGAAGTGCCTGTGGTCGGTATCCAGGCTAAAGAATACAAAGCCTCTACTGCTGGAGAGGAGTGCACTCCCTTCTTGTTCAAGATCACTCCAAAGAGGATTTCACAGTGGCTCCTACTAGTCCCTGTGGTTAGTTGTGCTTGGTATGCCAGTCTGCCAGGACAGCGAGCTCTTAGGGTGCAGAACTTTGATATACTCTGGCACCGAAGTTGAGCAGCTAGGATGAATATGGCAGCCCTCCAGGAAGAGGGAATTCAGAATTTCCACTGTGGGGCCATACATCCTAGTCTGCACAGAAACACATCCTCTGGTGTTTTCATAGACTCCCTAGTGCCATCCAAGGAGACACCCACAAACAGGAGTAAAGTATTCAAGCTTGCCTATGGGACAGGGAATGCATATGCCCGTGTCTGCACTGAAACACACCCTCAGGTGTTTTTGGCCTTTCTCTACTACCACCCAAGGAGGCACCCACTAGCAGGAGTAAGGTGTTCAGGCCTGTCTATGTGATGATGAATGTGCACACCCCAGCCCACACAGAAACAAACCCTCGGGTGCTTTTTCCCTCTCCCCAGTGCCTTCCAAGGAGATACCTGCTAGCAGGAGTAGCATGTAGAATGTTCAGGCCTGTCTATGGAAGGGGGAACGTGCACACCCCACCCCCCCATCTGCCCAGAAACACACCCTTGAGTGTTTTTGTTGTCTCCTCCTTGCCACCCAAGGAGAAGCCCCACAAGTAAAGAGTTCTGGGCTTGCTCAAAGATAATGGTTCTTTATATTTCAGATGTGCAGCCATCTTGTCAGGGATTATGACCAACAGGAGAGCAAAATTCCTTACTTGAAAGTTAACACTTTAGTGATCCGTGGAATGGTAAAGCTTTGACTCTCATTGTGGGTTCTTGTCCTATGAAGTTTGAAGAATAAAATTCTTGGGCTAAAATATTTTTAGCAAAAATGTGGAAATTTATTGCAAATGTATGTAAAATCCTCCCTAGGGAGGGGTCCCCAAAGAGTAATTTCCTGGAGAAGTGTCCCTAAATTGGAAAACCACTGTCTCTAAAATAGAAAAAAACCTAGTCCCCTGAGTCTCTTTGTCTACACAAATTTCTAAATGCTGGGTGACTCTTTATCTGTTCATACTTTCTAATTGGATCCAGCCTTGTATTATGTCACCCTTGCTTTCCTAATTGGTTACATTTTCTCCTTCTTCCATGTATAGTATCAGTTTTAAAGTTTTAAAATTCACCAAGTGCCCCCCTCTTTTTCTTCCCCTTATATTGTAACATTCCTCTGTGTTTTGTGTATGTAAGATAAACAATCTGGTGGCTTGGAGCTGTCTCTGCCTGTCATGTATGCATTCCTCTCCCATGGACCTCCCTTCCCTAAACCTGCCTCTTCTGTCTCTAAAATCCTCACATTATTGTAGAAATCTAGCAAAGTTTCTAAATTTTAATTTAATATGTTGAAGACCTATAACCAGAAAGTTTTGACAGTGCTATGGTGTTACTATAAAATAGTAACCAGAAAGTTTTGACAGTGCTATGGTGTTACTATAAAATACCTTGATATATTAATAATCCTATATAATCTCATATAATAAAAGGCTAATATACAAATCAACCAAATGGTGGAACAATTTGGTTGCTATGATATGCATTGACCACCAGGGGGCAGAGTCTCAACACAGGACCTGCCCCTTGGTGGTCAGCGCACTCCCATAGGGAGAGCACTGGTCAGCCAGAAGCCAGACTCATGGCTCCTGAGCACAGCGGCAGTGGTGGGAACCCTACCTCCGGAGCAGTCAGCCATAACCTGAGGACTCCCAGACTGCAGGCTGAGAGAATCCCCCCCCCCCCGGCCCCCACCAAGTGTACGAATTTTGTGTACTGGGCTTCTAATCTCATACAATAAAGAGCTTATATGCAAATAGTCATCACATCCTCATGCTGTAACAGCTGACACTCAACACTGGGGAGAGAGAAATGGGGACAATGAGCTTACAAAAGAGGAATAGGGACCAGCTAGGTTGCAGCCTGGTAGAGGGACAAGCTGCCAGCCCCATGGTCCTGGGCACCAGCATCTGGGGCTGCAGCCCAGGAGAGGGACAAGCTGCCTGCTCTGTGGTCCTGAGCACCAGTGCCTGCAGCCCAGGCAAAAACTCCCATCTACAGCTACCTGCCCTGCAGCTGCACCTGCTTGGGTGCCTGCAGCTGGAGAGAGAGAAGGAAACTCAGGTCCCAGGTACTGACGACCAGCTAGAGGAGAGAATCCTGGGTCCCAGGTGCGGGGCAAGGCAGAGGTAGTTAAGGGCAATCAGACCATCAGGGGAGCAGTTAGGGTCAATCAGACAGGGTTAGAGGCAATCAGGCAGGCAGGAAGGCAGGCGAGGGTTAGGAGCCAGTGTTCCCAGATTGTGAGAGGCAATCAGATGTCTCCTAAGGGGTCCTGGATTGGAGAGGGTGAAGGCTGGGCTGAGGGACATCCACTGCTCCCTTCTCCCCCATGAATGAGTATTGTGCATTGGACCTCTAGTAATAATAGTAATACTAACTCATACAGAGTATCATCAGTAGAGTTTTAACTTTCTTAGTGTCATTTGGTTAGGTACATGTACTTCTTAGGACACTTTAAAGTTGATCACAGAGCAGCATACATAGCGTACCAAATGAGCAATATTTTTAAAATAATTGTGTTTTAAGTTAAAAACCAAATCACTGATATAGCTATTTCCCTGTTTCTTTTCATAATTCTCTTGCTCATCTCTTTCATGTGTCTATAATGTTGACATATTCAGGATTTGTTAAGCACAGACCAGGGCATGGAAGACAAATAGACAACCATATCGGATAGCCTGTTTCTCCCAGAAGGAAGTCCCTGTTAGCATAGCCCTTGGATAAGACTGATTCCTGCAGGAGGAATCCTGTTATACAACCATCTGTCTATGCTTTTATTAGATGTATACTGACAATAATACAGACAGGATTATTAACTCCATTTATTTTTCAGAGATATTATCACCATTCACCAAGTTCTTCAGACTAAAAATCTAGAGATCTCCCTCGATTCCTCTCTTCACCTTACTTCCAGTACCAAGCAATTGGAAAATTCTCCTGGCTCCATCCACAATTCTCACTGCTTCTCTTAATTTTGAAGACCATCATACTACCCAAGCTACCATCCCCAACCATAACTCAGCAGTCAGTAACTGCTTTCTCTCTGAAGTGTTCCTAACTGCATTCTCTATTTCCACTTTCCTCTGCTGTTTTTTCTGTAAATTTGCATGATTTTGTAAACTATCAATCAAACAGAAGAGAGATTTTGTAGAACTGAGACTCTGGCTTCCACAAAATCAGTAGTTATTATTCCCCATCTCTGGCACACTTCCAGGGATTAGCAAAATGATCTCTAAAACAGATTTTCCCACATTCAGTAACCAGAATCCTGGGATGAGAGAAGTAAATTTCCAGAAGCTAAGATAACTGGCTACAGGTTGGCTAAGATTAAGAGAAAATGTGGGTCGGAGTCCAGATTACTAATATTATTCAGGTAGCACCACAGTGAAAGCCTCTATCCTAAGGATAACCCGAGGCATTAGCTGATGATGTAGTATATACTTGTATGCCTGAAATATGTATAATAATATTAACCTATGATGCCCTCATAAATTTAATATGTTATCATTGTAGGACCATCTCTATCTTGGATTTCCCTTATTGCCTGGAAACAAGCAAAATAGTGGACAAATAGGGATTCTCGATAAATATTTGTATCTAAAAAATTGATCCAAAATCATTCTGGCCCTGTAAGTTTAGTCATTAAGCCTTATGGGAGTACATGCAGGAGGCAACTAATTGATGTGTCACTCTCACATTGATGTGTCCCTTGTTCTCAGTCTTGTTCATCCTTTCTGCCCTCCATTCTTCTCTCTCCAAAAAAAGCAAAGGAAAAAAATGCCCTCTCTTGAGGATTAAAAACAAGAACAAAAAATCACGGCTTTATTTCTGCTTTCTCTCTGATCTTTATGTCCAGTGTACATCTGTGAAAAAGATTATCTTTTCATTATTTATAATGTAGAGGCCCAGTGCATGAAATTCGTGCATGGGTACAATCCCTAGGCCTGGCTTGCAATCAGGGCCATCTTACCCGCTGCCCACAGCTGGTCCCATAACACACTGCCACCCATACCCAGTTACCCTGTTGCCATCAGGTGATCAATGCCGATGGCCAAGGGAAAGGACTGAGAGGGTGCTGTTCCTGCCTGCTCACTGTTCCCATTCCCAATGCAGGTCACCCCCTATATGTAAAGTGACCAGTGGGACAAGGGCTTGGCCTGGCATTACCCAGATTGCCTGCCACCCACCCCAGGTTTTCTATTCACCATTAGGTGATCGGAGCCTGATGGATGGGGAAAGGGACCAAGAGGTGGTCAGTGAGCTTCATAGTGACTGGTCCAGGGGTCATTCCAACTTTAGAGTCAATTGGCATATTACTCTTTTATTATATACAATAGAGGCCTGGTGCACTGGAAGGGACTGGCTGGCCTGCCTGATGGGGACCCTGGATCTGGATTGGGGGTTCCAGATAGAGGTAGGGGCTGGCCTGGGCCATGGGTGGTTTACAGGCTGGTCATGCTCCCCATCATGGTGGAGATCCCCATTGAAGGATGAGGCCTGCCTGGGTGAGGGGCCATGGGCAGTTTATAGGCCAACCCACCACCAGTATGGGGGGTCCCCATTGGGGGGCGGGGCTGGCTTGGATGAGGGGATGTGGTGTTCTTGTCTCTGGTCATTCTGGTTGTGACAACATTACGGTTGCTGGCTATATATATATATATATATATATATACTGAGTGGTCAGATTATTATGATCTCTGAACACATAATAATCTGACCACTCAGTGTATTTCCTAAATAATAAAAGGCTAATATGCAAATTGTCCCCTTGACCAGGAGTTTGAACAGCAGGTAGGCCAGTCAACAGCCCATGTCCCCTCCCCCTGGGCAGGTTAGCCACCCATCATACATGCACCAGTTTCTCTCTCTCTCTCTCTCTCTCTCTCTCTCTCTCTCTCTCTCTCTTTCTCTCTCTCATATATATATATATATATATATATATATATATATATATATATTGCTGCCACCATCTTTAATGTATCTATTTTCATATTCCCTCCATATTGGATGTGGGCACTTCCATCTTTGTCATGGAGTGATGGTCAATTTGCATATTTTATTACATAGAATTACTCCATTTGTAAATGTGGTTCATATAAATATATCTGTTTGATCTTGGTGAACAGGGCTTTATAGCTATGCTCTCACCACACTATTAAACTTTAACTTGCCTTCTTCACTCCTCATCCTTTTTATATACTGTATGGTGTGATTTCTTACATAAATGAATACAATATATATTTTAAAAATATTTTTTATTGACCTTTGGGAAGGCAGAGGAAGAGAGAGAAATGTTGATTGACTACCTACTGCATGCCACCATAGATGATCTAGACCACAATCCAGGCATGTGCCTTGTGGGGAATCAAACCAGCAAGCTTCCAATGCATGACTTAAAGCCCAAACAACAGAGCCATACTGTCCAGGGCAATATATTCTATGTACTGTAATTTGCAATTATACTTGTTTATGTATTTTCAGGCCCTTCAAGAAATACTGGAAGATCCAAAATAAGAAATCTGCTATAATTTGCTGATGTATCCAAGTGTCTAGAACAGAATAATAGCCTCCCAATAAATATTGAATGAAAAGTCTATTTCATTTGGTATTTTGTCTTCTTAGTTTAGAATTTGATTGTTATATTTGCCTATACTTCTATTTCCCACTGTTCTCTGTTTTTATGCTTAAGGTTTAAGATTATTTGCAATCCACTCAAAAAAATGTGTGTGTGTGTGTGTGTGTGTGTGTGTGTTTTAACTGAAAGCATTGGTGTATTTTTCATAATTATAATTTCTGATATATTTGGATGCATATATAAAATTTTATATTTTGCTTTCTACTTGTCCAAATTAATCCATAATTCTTTTTTCCTTCTCCTTTTGTGGTTGAATTTGGATTTTTTGGGTATGTTTTCACATTCTATATTTCTCTTTACTAGTTTGGAAATTATATACACTTATCCTAATGTTTTAGTAACCACCTAATAATTGTAACATATATACTTAACTTCTCAAAATCTAAAGGTTATCTACATTTTTATCTTCCTCTTATAAACATATTGAACATTTTAATTCCACTCCCACTCTGCATCCCAACCTATATATTATTGAGCATTTCCATTTATTTTTTCCTTTTTAAATCATATTTAAGTCCAGTTTTCTTATTTCTACTATTTTAGTTAATTTAAATTTAATCTTCTTTTAACCTCTGATTTACTACCTGGGATTACTTCCCACTTGTCACAAGTACATTCTTTAGAAATTCCTTTAATAAGGTTTTGCTGGTGGTAAGAAGTTTCATCTTTGTTGTCTGCAGTGGGCTTGTTTTGTTCTTATTTCTGACAGCTATGTCCCCTGAGAATAGAGTTTTCAGTTTACTGTTGGTTTCTCTCAGCTCAATGCAAATCTGCTTGCCCTGTTCTCTGACTTCCATTGTTACTAATAAAAAAATCAATACAGTTCCAACATCTCCTCCCCTAAGGTCATCTGTCTTTTTTTCTGGGTGCATTTAATATCTTTTTGTTGCTTTGATGCCCTACAGTTTCACTCTTATGTGTTGAAGTGAGAATTCTTTCTTAATTATTTTCTTGGAGTTTGTTAGATTTTTTTGAATTTGTGGATTGGTGAGTTTCAGTTCAAAAAAACACTGAAACATTACTCCTTTGAATATTTTTTCTATAGTCCTCTCTTCTCTGTTTTCTCCACAAGCCTCGTTGCCTGTTTAATTGGATTCTGTTTTTTTCTTTTTCAAACCTGTCCTTCTCTCACCAGCAAGAAGTCACTGACATTATTGAGAGGGTATCCCTTTGGGGATTATGGTAAAAGTTCCCTTTGAGACCCCTTTTGAATCAGCCTATTATAGGAATCTCTTTCACGTCCCGCGTGGAAAGAGTTCCAATTTAGGGTTCAGGTCCTGGAGAAGGGCCGCACACAAATGAAAAGACTTGAGACTTGAAGAAATTCAATTTGGCGATATGGGGGGCCAGGCAGTAGTCCAACTCTAGTGGGAGAACTACTCCTGCTCTGGCCCTGCCATCCCCTTTTATTGAGACTTTGGGGAAAACATCTTAGGCAATATAAATAGAAATTTACATGTACCCTTAGGCAGGAAATAACAGAAACTTACATGGACAAACAAGGTGAAGGCTGCTTCAGCTAACAATGTCTCAACTAAAGGGTGAATGGTTAGAGCAATTAAGGTTGTTGACCAGCCTTCCTGGCTTCCTGTCAACATCTCTTTTTTAGTTAAACTGATTTGTTTTCCAGCAGCCTATGTTTTTGACTCTCCCATCAGTGTGTCTTTGAGGAACAACATTTAAATCTTCCACATTTGGTAAAGTACCCTCAGAGTGACAGCCAGCTACTACACTTCACCTATGCTTCTGAGTTTCCACTTTTACTTTGCATCTGAGAAAGCTCATTTTGTTGCCTGCCATACATGCTTCAATATATATATATATATATATATATATATATATACACATATTACTTTATATATCTACATATATACACATTATATATATTTTCGGGGAAACATGGTATATATATTATATATTCATACACACACACACACACACACACACACACACACACACTAGAGTAGAGGGGCCCAGTGCCCGAAATTCAGGCACTGCGGGGTTGTCCCTCAGCTCAACCTGCACCCTCTCCAATCTAGGACCCCTCTGGGAACGTCTGACTGCCTCTAGGATAGGCCTAAGCAGGCAGTCGAACATCCCTTTCACAATCCAGGACTGCTGGCTCCCAACTGCTCACCTGCCTGCCTAATTGCCCCTAGCCACTTCTGCCTGCTAGCCTGATCACCCCCTAACCATTCCCCTGCCAGCCAGACCATCCCCAAATGCCCTCCCCTGCATATTACCTCTTTATTAGATAGGTTTTTTTCTTTAATGTATTGGATAGCCTAACTGGTTTAGATGAGTGGATGGAGCATTGGCCTGCAGATTCAAGGGTCCCAAGTTCAATTCTGATCAAGTGCAGATACCTTGGTTAGGGGCACATTCCCAATGGGGGGTGTGCAGGAGGCAGCTGATCAATGTTTCTCTCTCATAGGTGTTTCTAGCTCTCTATCCCTTTCTTTTCCTCTCTGTGAAAAATCAATAAAACATTTTTAACAATAAAAGGAAACATTTAAGACTCCTCCATATCTGCCTGGCTGGTGTGACTCAGTGGTTGAGACCGCAGGCTGTTGCCACTGGGAGGTGGATCATGTCATGGGAGTATGTGCCCCTGCCAGGCTGAAATCCCAGCCCAGGCTTCTGCTGCCAACCAGGGATTGCACCATGGGGGTTGCACCCTTCTCAGGCTGAGACCCCAGCCTGAGCTACCGCCACTGAGTGGGGATCGTAGCTTGCAGGCCCTAGCATCTCCCAGCCGGATACTCTGGGCTGCTACCACTTGGCTTACTGGGGGACTCCGGCTGGGCTGAGAGAACTGGGGACCGCCTTCCTATGGCAATGGGTGCTGTCATTTTGTTGCGGAGTGACAGTTATTTGCATATCACACTTTTATTAGATAGGATGAAATTTTTCAGTATTTTTAGTCAACTTCAGTGAGATGGTTAATAACCTAGATACTTAAAAGAGTTTATTTTTATTTGTTTGCTTAGTTTTCCCCTGTTTTTGTTATTTGAGTTAATGACTCCCTTTATTTTTTATTTTTAATTAAATTATTATCTGTGTACATATTTTAACATTGCTTCCCTCCCCCCATACATACCCTCCCTCCCCAGAGTTTTGTGTCCATTGATTGTATTTATATGCATGTATACAAGTCCTTTAGTTGATCTCTTATCTCTCCCAGATCTCCCTACTCTCCCGCTGTAATTTTACAGTCTGCTTGTTGCTTTACTGTCTTTATATCTGACATTTGGTTTGTCAGTTTATAATGTTCTTTAATATCCATAAATGAGTGAGGCCATGTGGTATTTCTCTTTCATTGACTGGCTTATTTCACTCAGCATGATGTTCTCTAGTTCTATCCAGGTTGCTGCAAATGATGAGAATTCCTTCTTTTTTATGGCAGCATAGTATTCCATTGTGTAGATGTACCATGGTTTTTGATCCAATCATCTGCTGATGGGCACCTAGGCTGTTTCCAGATTCTAGCTATTGTAGATTGTGCAGCTATGAACATAGGGGTGCATATATCCTTTCTGATTGGTGTTTCTACTTTCTTGGGATATATTCCTAGGAGTGGGATTACTGGGTCAAATGGGAGTTCCATTTTCAGTTTTTTGAGGAAACTCCACACTGTTCTCCACAGTGGTTGCACCAGTCTGCATTCCCACCAGCAGTGCACGAGGATTCCTTTTTCTCCACAACCTCGCCAACACTTGTCGTTTGTTGATTTGTTGATGTTGGCCATTCTGACAGGTGTGAGATGGTACCACATTGTTGTTTTGATTTGCATCTCTCGGATAATTAGGGACTTTGAGCATGTTTTCATGTGCCTTTTGGCCTTCCTTCTGTCTTCTTTTGAGAATATTCTATTTAGGTCCATTGTCCATTTTTTACTTGGATCATTCATCTTCCTTTTATTTAGTTGTATCAGCTGTTTGTAGATGTTGGAGATTCAACCTTTATCAGTGGTAACATTTGCAAATATGTTCTCCCACCCTGTGGGCTTTCTTGTTGTTTTGTTGATGGTTTCTTTTGCTGTAAAAAAGCTTTTTATTTTGATGTAGTCCCATTTGTTTATTTTCTCTTTAGCTTCCATTTCCCTAGGGGCAGTATCAGTGAAGAAGTTCTTTTGGCATATGTCTGAGATTTTGCTGCCTGTGGATGCTTCTAGTATTTTTATGGTTTCCCATCTGATGTTTAAGTCCTGCATCCATTTTAAGTTTATTTTTGTGTATGGTGTAAGTTGGTGATCTATTTTCATTCTTTTGCATGTATCTGTCCAATTTTCCCAACACCATTTATTGAAGAGACTGTCTTGACTCCATTGTATATTCATGCCTCCCTTGTCAAATATGAATTGAGCATAGTGATTTGGGTTGATGTCTGGGTTCTCGATTCGATTCCATTGATCTATATGTCTGTTCTTGTGCCAGTACCAGGCTGTTTTGAGAATGGTGGCTTTGTAATACAGTTTGAAGTTTGGTATTGAGATCCCTCCTACTTTACTCTTCTTTCTCAGGATTGCTGTAGCTATTTGGGGTCTTTTATTGTTCCAAATGAACTTTTGGAGAGTTCTTTCTAGGTCAGTGAAATATGCCGTTGGTATTTTAATGGGGAGTGCATTGAACCTATAGATTGCTTTAGGAAGTATGGACATTTTGATGATGTTGATTCTACCAATCCATGAACATGGTATGTTCTTCCATCTGTTTACATCTTCCTCTATCTCTTTTTTCAGTGTTGTGTATTTTTCGCATATAGGTCCTTTACTTCCTTAGTTAAGTTTATTCCTAGGTATCTTAATTTTTTTGGTGCGATGGTAAATGGCATTGCTTTTTTAGTCTCTGTTTCTATAAGTTTGCTATTGGTGTATAGAAATGCCATAGATTTCTTGGCGTTAGTTTTGTATCCTGCTACATTGCCAAATTCATTGATTAAGTCAATTAGTTTTTTAATGGAGTCTTTTGGTTTTTTTTATATACAATATCATGTCATCTGCAAATAAGGATAACTTTACTTCTTGTATTCCAATTTGGATGCCTTTTATTTCCTCTTCTTGTCTAATTGCAATGGGTAGTACTTCCAGTACTATGTCAAAGAGGAGTGGCAATAGTGGGCATCCCTATAATGACTCCCTTTAAGGCAGTAGTTCTCAATCTTCCTAATGCTGTGACCCTTTAATAGAGTTCCTCATGTTGTGGTGATCTCCAACCATAAAATTATTTTCGTTGCTACTTCATAACTGTAATTTTGCTATTATTATAAATTGTAATGTAAATATCTGATATGCAGGATGTCTTAGGAGATCCCTGTAAAAGGGTCGTTCGACCCCCAAACAGGTCACAACCCACAGGTTGAGAACTGCCGCTTTAAGGTAATATTTTTTTTGTGTGTTTTTTTAATTTTATTATTTTTCTCTCTTCTCTTTCTCTGTAAAATATCAGTTCTTCCTGATAGCCTTTCATATTGAGAATACATTGTCAGAGGAGCTACCTGGAGGTAAGGAGTGAGGGTTGTGACTGCAGGCTTTCCATGAGAAGACAGGGCAGGAGAGCTGTTGTGCCAGAATGCAGATGTTTTTCTTTGGAGATGCTCTACTTCTTAGAGAGGACCCCTCTTCAAGTGTAGGCTCTGAAATGGAGGGAAGGGAGAGGATCATAGAATCAGCTGTCTCATATTCACATCTTCAAGTCATTCTTTCTGTCAGCCCAGGTGTCCCACTGCATTGGAGATGACATTTCTGGAGCCCAATCTACTGGGCGTTACAGTCAACACTGTGGCCACCTCAGCTTCAGAGAGATCACATAACTGTGAGTGGTATGTCCCAGTTCATCCTTCATTCCTGTATGCCTTGCAGAAACAGATTGAAAGCTCTTGTCAATGATGCTCACACTCATAAGTATATGAGGAGATTCTGAGAAATGGGCTAACATCAATGGTAGACCACAGACTTCCTGGAGACTGTGGTGTTGTGATGTGTGTGAAAATTGTCCTCTGGTCTCTTTACCAAATAACTTCCAGTAAAGTGGGGTAGATATTTTTATATGCATGAGAATGTAAGTCATGGGTTGGAAAAAGGTGCCAAATTATGAAGAAAACAGGAAATGTTTACAACTCTGGAAAGTGTGCAGAACAAAGCTGCAAAGTCTTTGAGGTTTTGAGCTCCAAGAGGTGCAGAAATACCTCTGGTGGAGTAGCTTATTTGGTTAGAGCAACGTCTTTCTACCCAAGGTTGAGGGTTCAATCTCAGGTCAGGGCACACATGGAAGCAACCAATGAATGCATAAATAAGTGGAACAATAAATTGGTTTCTCTCTCACTCTAAAAATAAAATCAATACATTAAAAAATAGGTACAGAAATAGATAAGAACTGATACAAATTCATATTATAAAAGGGCACCAACAGGAGGTAGTGTGATAATTGTTTTCCCATTTTACAATCAAGCTACCACAACTGAATATTCTAGTGACTTCTGTTGTACATAAGGAGCTCTAATTTCGTGGTTTTATTACATTTTAATTTATATTAAATAAATTTTAATGCATTCTTTATTAGATTCAATAATCAATGTTGTGAATATATTTCCCACTAGTCTTGGTATTTCCAAATAGCTTACACATGTGTATATATTTTGACATGAGTATTTAATGTATATTTTATTTAATTTTAATTTTTACCTTTTGATCCTTTGCAACCATTTCTCCCACCCTCACACCTGGCAACCTCTAAAACATTATCTGGATTTATTAGGTTGGTTTTTGTTGTTGTTGCTGTTAATCCTCACTTGAGTATATTCCTGCATTGATTTTTAGAGAGAATGGAAAGGGGGAGAGTCACACAGAGAGAAACATCAATGTGAGAGAGATACATCGATTGGTTACCTCCCACACATGCTGAGACCAGGGCTGGAAATGCAGCCTGCAACAAAAGTATGTGCCCTTGACTGAATTCTAACCCAGGACCTGTCAATTCATGAGCCAACACATCAACCACTGAGTCAAACCAGCTACGCCTGAGTTTGCCTCCTTATTTTTATTTTTTGTTTTACCTTCCACATATAAGTGAGATCATACAGTATTTGATCATAGCCAATCTGACATATAGAAGTAATATCTCATTGTGGTTTTGATTTCCACTTGCCTGATGACTAGTGATGTGAGCATCTTTTCATGTATCTGTTAGCTATTGTATGTCTTCTTTGGAAAATGTCTATTTAGATTTTTTCCCTATTTTTCAGATCAAATTGTTTGGGTGTTCTTTGCAATTGAGTTTCATGAGTTCTTTACAGAGCTTGGATATTGTAAATATTTTCTGCCAGTCAGTATGGTGCCTTTACATTTGAGGCAGAAGCTTTTTAGTTTGTTGTAGTCCCACTTGTTCATTTTTGCAAAACCTTTGGTGTCAGATTCAAAAACTCATTACCAAGACTTGAGTCAGGGAGTTTACCACATATGTTTTTGTATGGGAGTTTCATTATCACATCTATGTTTTTTCAAGTCTTTAATTCATTGTGATTAATTTTTGTTTCTGGTGTAAAATAGTGGTCAACTTCTATTCTTTTGCATGTGACTTTCCAGTTCTCCCAACATCTGTTATTAATGAGACTGTGTTTTCCTATTGTATATTCTTGGCTCCTTTGTCATAAAATAATTGACAGTATATGAGTAGATTTATTTCTGGGCTATTTTGTTCCAAATGATCTATGTATCTGACTCTATGCTAGTGTCATACTGTTTTAATTATTGTAGTTTTGCCATCAAGTTTAAAATCAGGTGGCATGATGAATCCAGATTTGTTCTTTTTCAAGATTGCTTTGGTAACTCGAGGTCTTTTGTGTTTCCATACAAGTGTGAGGATTATTTGTTCTATTTCTGTGAAAAATAAATAAATATTCATCACTATAGTTTTCCCTTTCCTAGAATTTCATATTATTGTGTCATAGAAGAAGTAGTCATTTGTACTTGACGATTTTCACTTAGCATTTTTGTTCAGATTCATCCATGCTGTGGCATGTGTGAATTTTTGTTCTTTTTCCATTGCTGACTAGAAGTCCATAGTATGTGCATTGGTATCCTTTGTCTGCTGAAACAAACTTTACCAATAATTGGGTGACTTAAAACAATAGAAACTTATTCTCTCATAGTTTTGGAGGCTAGAAGTCTGAAGTCAAGGTGTCTTCTGGGCCATGCCATCACTGTGGGCTCTGGGAGAGAATCTGTTCTTAGCTCCTTTCTTTTTTGTTCTTTTTTTGTTTGTTTGTTTGTTTGTTTTTCTTCTGGTGTTGCCAGTAATCCTTGGTGCTCAGTGTTTTCGCACTCATCACTCAGGCCTCTGCCTCCATTGTCATTTTTGTAAGGACACCAATCATATTATATTAAGAGACCACTCAGCTCCATTATGACACCATCTGAACAAATTAATCTCCAAAGAACCTATTCGACATAATAAAAGAGTAATATGCAAATTAACCATCACTTTGCTATACCTACAAGCCATGCCCACCAGCCAATCAGCACAAGTATGCAAATAAATCCCATCTAAGATGGCTGCTGCCACAGAGATCAGGAGGGAGTTTTGGGTTTCTCTGGCAATGGAAGAAGCCAAGCTTTCCACCTGCCCTGGCTGGCCAAAGCCTCCCGTCAAGGCTAGAAAGTTTCAATGATAGAAGATAAATCTCAAGAAAAATGGCATCAGCCACAGAGCTGGAAAGAGCAGGTTAGGGTTGCCCCCAGTGACAGAGAAAGCCAAGCTTTCCACCTGCCCTGGCCTGTCGAAGCCTCAACTCAAGGCTACAAAGTTTCAATGAAAGAAGGTAAACAAATCCAAACAGAAATGGTGGCAGAGGTAGTAGGAGACTTGGCTCCACTCCAGGCTACAAAGTTTCAATTGTAGAAGGTAAATGAGTTCCAGATACCAGGGCCTCCACTTGGGTCATCAGGGGGCTTTGCTGGTCTGCAAACCACCACAGGCCCCTCTCTCAGGCCACCCCACGCCCCAAGGGAACCACCACCCTGATCTGGGACACCCTTTAGGATAAACCAGCCAGCCCTCACCTGTGCACCAGGCCTCTATCCTATCTAATAAAAGAGTAATATGCAAATTGACCATCACTCCCACACACAAGATGGCTACCTTCATGTGGTCAAAGATCCTTCCCCCATGTGGACACAAGATGGCCACCACAAAATTGCCAGCAGGGGAGGGCAGTTGGAGGTGATCAACCCTGCAGGAGAGGGCAGTTAGAGGTGACCAGGCCGGCAGAGGAGGAAAGTTGGGGGCAAACAACCTGGCAGGTTAGCAGTTAGACATCAATCAGGCTGGAAGTGTTTAGGGGGTGATCAGGCTTGCAGGCAGAAGTGGTTAGGGGCAATCAGGAAGTCAGGCAGGCGAGCAGTTGTGAGCCAACAGTCTGAGATTGGGAGAGGGATGTCCGACTGCCCGTTTAGGCCACTGGGATCATGTCTAAATGGGCAACAGACATCCCTTGAGGGGTCCCAGATTGGAGAGGGTGCAGGCTGGAGTGAGGGACACACATACCCCCCAAACCCTGTGCATGAATTTTGTGCATCGGGCCTCTAGTTTTTAAATAAAAACATATCCTGAGTTATCAGGTGTTAAAACTTTAACAACTTCTTTTAGGGGACACAACTTAACCAACAACAGTATGGATATACCAGACTTTGTTTATTCATTTACCAATTGAAGAACCTTTGTGTGCTTCCAGTGTGAGCTATTATGAATATTATACTGGTTATTATGTGGCATTCATATATAAGTCTATGCTTCTATTTCTGTTAAGAAAATCACTTAGAAATGGGACAGATGATTTGCATGTTTAATTTTATGAGATACTGTCTATGCCCCCCATATGTGATAGCTTTATTTTTATTCTAATATAAAATCTTTATTGTTGAGGGTATTACAGATGTTACAGTTTTTGTCCCCATTTCCCCCATTTCACCTGGTTCCCACCATACGCCCCCTCCCGTCTTCACCACCCAATTGTCTTTGTCCATAGGTAATGCATATATGCATATAAGATCTTTAGTTAATCTCTTTCTGCTCCATCTCCTCTCTTCCATCTGAGATTGAGTCTGTTCCCCGTTTCCATGGTTCTGATTTTATTTTATTTATAACTTTATTCTGTTCATAGATTTCTTCTTCATTTATTTAATTCATAGACTCAATTGTTAATATATGTATTTATTGCCATTTTATGTTCATATTTTATATTATTATTATTTTTCTTTCTCTTCTTAAAGAATATTCTTCAAAATTTCATGTAATACTGGTTTACTGGTGATAAACGTTTTGACTGCAAAGGTCTTTATCTGAGCCTCATTTCTAAATGATAGCCTTTGATGGCTAGAGTAATCTTGGTTGAAAGCCCTTTATAGTCATCACTTTGAATATTTTTGCCAATCTTTTTGCCTGCAAAGTTTCTGTTGAGAAATCAGCTGACAGCCTATGAGTGCTTTCTTGTAGGTAACTGATTGCCTTTCTCTTCTTTCTTTTAAGATTCTCTCTTTATCTTAAACCTTTGGTATTTTTTCATATATTTTTTCTTTATTGATTAAGGTATTACATATGTGTCCTCACCCCCATTGCCCACCCCACCCCTACTCATGCCCTCTCACCCCTGGTGTCTGTGTCCATTGGCTAGACTTATATGCACACATACAAATCCTTTGGTTGATCTCTTCCCCTAACCCCCACCACTCCTACCTTCCCTTTGAGGTTTGACAGTCTGATTGATGCTTCTCTGACTCCAGATCTGTTTTTGTTCATCAGTTTAAGTTGTTCATTATATTGCATAAATCAGTGAGATCATGTAATATTTATCTTTCTCTGACTGGCTTATTTCACTTAACATAATGCTCTCCAGTTCCAGCCATGCTTTTGCAAATGATAATAATTCGTTCTTTTTTACTGCAGCATAGTATTCCATTGTGTAGATGTCCCAAAGTTTTTTAATCCACTCATCTGCTAAGAGGCACTTAGGGTATTTCTAAATCCTAGCTATGGTAAATTATGCTTTTATGAACATAGGGGTGCATATATCCTTTCCGATTGGTGTTTCCAGTTTCTTGGGATATATTCCTAGAAATAGGATTACTGGCTCAAATGGAAGTTCCACTTTTAGTTTTTTGAGGAAACTCCATACTGTTCTCCACAGTGGCTGCACCAGTCTGCATTCCTACCAGCAGTGTACGAGGGTTCCTTTTTCTCCAGATCCTTGCCAGCACTTGTTGCTTGTTGATTTGTTGATGATAACCATTCTGACAGGTGTGAGATGGTTTTGATTTGCATCTCTAGGATGATTAGTGACTTTGAACTTGTTTTCATATGTCTTTTGGCTTTCCTTTTGTCTTCTTTGGAAAAGTATCTATTTAGGTCTATAGCCCATTTTTTAATTGGGTTGTTTAACTTCCTTTTGTTAAGTTGTATGAGTTCCATGTAAATGTTCGACATCAAACCCTTATCGGTAATAACATTAGCAAATATATTCTCTCATGTAGTGTGCTTTCTTATTTTCTTGATGATGGTTTCTTTTGTTGTGCAAAAGCTTTTCATTTTGATGTAGTCCCACTTATTTATTTTCTCTTTAGTTTCCATTACCCTAGGATCTGTATCAGTGAGGAAATTGCTTCGGCATATGTCTGAGATTTGCTGCCTATGGATTCCTCTGATATTTTTATGGTTTCCCATCTTATGTTTAAGTCCTTTATCCATTTTGAGTCTATTTTTGTGTATGGTATAAATTGGTGGTCTAGTCTCATTTTTTTGCATGTATCTATCTGTCCAATTTTCCCAACACCATTTATTGAAGAGACTATCTTGACTCCATTGGTATGCTCTTGCCTTCTTCATAAATTATTAATTGAGCATAATGGTTTGGATTGATTTCTGGATTCTCCGTTTGTTTTTTTTTTGTTGTTAAACAAAATTTTTTTATTGTTTAAAATATTACATGTAGTAGTACATATATCTCATTTCCCTACTCCTCCTATTAAACTTCCCCCAGCCTCCCCTAGCCCCTGTCGCATGCACTCATCCCACCCTTCTAGGGTCTTGTGTCCATTTGTTGTGCTTTTATGCATGCATACAAGTCCTTTAGTTTACCTCTTCCCCACCTCCCCAATATTCCCCTGCTTTCCCACTGCAATTTGACAGTCTGTTCGGTGCCTTACTGCTCCTGTGTCTATCTTTTGTTCATCAGGTTATAATATTCTTTATTTTCCATATATGAATGAGATCATGTGGTATTTTTCTTTCATTGCCTGGCTTATTTCATTTAACATAATGCTTTCCAGGTCCATCCATGCTGCTGAAAATGATAATAATTCCTTCTTTTTTAAAGCAGCATAGTATTTCATTGTGTAGATGTACCATAGTTTTTTAATCCACTCATCTGCTAAAGGACATTTGGGCTGTTTTCAAATCTTAGCTGTGGTAAATTGTGCTGCTATGAACATAAGGGTGCATTTATCCTTTCTGATTGGTGTTTCTAGGTTCCTAGGATATATTCCTAGAAGCGGGATTACTGGATCAAGTGGGAGTTCCTTTTTTAATTTTTTAGGAACTCCATACTGTTCTCTACAGTGGCTGCACCAGTCTGCATTCCCACCAGTAGTACAGAAGGGTTCCTTTTTTTCAGCATCCTCGCCAGCACTTGTCATTTGTTGATTTGTTAATGATAGTCATTCTGACAGATGTGAGATGGTACCGCATTGTCGTTTTGATTTGCATCTCTCGGATAATTAGTGACATTGAGCATGTTTTCATATGTCTCTTAGCCTTCCTTCTGTCTTCTTTCAAAAAGATGCTATTTAGGTCCATTGCCCATTTCTTAATTGGATCATTTATTTTCCTTTTTAAAATTTTTAAAATAATTTATTTATTTTTAAATTTTATTTATTTATTTTATTTTCCTTTTATTAAGTTGTATAAGTTGCCTCTAGCTGTTGGAGATTAAACCTTTATCAGTGATAACATTTGCAAATATGTCCCCCATACAGTGTGCTTTCTTCTTGTTTTGTTGATGATTTATTTTGCTGAACAAAAGTCTTTTATTTTTATGTAGTCCTATTTGTTTATTTTCTCTTTAGTTTTCATTGCCCTAGGAGTGGTATCAGTGAATAAATTGCTTTGGCTTATGTCTGAGATTTTACTGCCTGTGGATTCCTCTAGTATTTTTATGGTTTCCCATCTTATGTTTAAGTTCTGTATTTATTTTGAGTTTATTTTTGTGTATGGTTTAAGTTGGTCTAGTTTCATGTTTTTTTTGCATGTATCTGTCCAATTTTCCCAACACCATTTATTAAGGAAACTGTCTTGACTCCATTGTATGTTCGTGCCTCCTTTGTCAAATATTGATTGAGCATATTTGTTTGGGTCAATATCTGGGTTCTCTGTTCTATTCCATTGATCTATATCTCTGTTCTTGTGCCAGTACCAGGCAATTTTGAGAACAGTGGCTTTGTAACACAGCTTGATATCTGGTATTGAGATCTCAGGATTGCTGCAGCTATTTGGGGTATATTTTAATTTCTGGAGAGTTCTTTCTAGGTCAGTGAAATATGCCGTTGGTATTTTAATGGGGAGTGCATTGAACCTATAGATTGCTTTAGGAAGTATGGATATTTTGATGATTTTGATTCTCCCAATCCATGAGCACAGAATGTTCTTCCATCTGTTTATATCTTCCTCTATCCCTTTTTTCAGTCTCCTGTAGTTTTTCGAATATAGGTCTTTTTACCTCCTTAGTTAAGTATCTTATTTTATTTATTTTTTTGGAACGATGGTAAGTGGGATTTTTTTTTTTAGTCTCTCTTTTTTTAATTTCACTATTGGTGTATAAAAATGCCATAGATTTCTTGGTGTTAATTTTGTATCCTGCTACATTGCCAAATTCATTTATTAAGTCCAATAATTTTTTATGGAGTCTTTAGGGTTTTCTATGTACATTATCATGTCATCTGCAGATAATGACAGTTTTACGTTTCTTTTCCAATTTAGATACCTGTTATTTCTTCTTCTTGTCTAATTGATATGGCTAGCACTTCCAGTACTATGTTTAACAGGAGTGGTAATGTGGGCATCTCTGTCTTGTTCCTGTTCTCAAGTGAAATGTTTTAAGTTTTTGCTCATCAAATACGATGTTGGTTGTTGGTTAATCAAATAAGCCTTTTATGATATTGAGGTATGATCCCTCTATTCCCATTTTGCTGAAGGTTTTCATCAAGAAAGGGTGTTGGTTATTGTCAAAAGCTCTTTCTGCAACAATTAATATGACTATGTGATTTTTATATCTCAATTTGTTTATGTGATGTGTCACATTTATTGATTTGTGGATATTGTACTATTCGTTCAACCCTGGGATATCTCCTTGGTCATGGTGTGTGATCTTGCTAATGTAATACTGGGTCTGATTTGCTAGAAGTTTGTTGAGAATTTTGGCATCTATGTTCATGAGCGATATTGGCCTATAATTCTTTTTCATTGTGTTGCCTTTATCTGGTTTTGGTATTAGGGTGATGCTGGCTTCATAGGTGGAGCTTGGAAGTGTTCCTTCCTCTTGAATTTTCTTGAATAATCTGAGGAGGACAGATTTTAGTTCTTCCTTGAATGTTTGGTAAAATTCCCCTGTGAAGCTGTCTAGCTCCAGGCTTTTGTTTGCTGAAAGCTTTTGTGTGACTGCTTCAATTTCTTCCATAGTTATCAGCCTATTAAGATGTTTAGATGCTTCCTGATTGAATTTTGGAAGGTTTTATTTTTCTAGAAATATGTCCATTTTATCCAGGTTGTCTAATTTTTTTAAAAAAAAATTTCTTTATTGATTAAGGTATCACATATTTGTTCTCATCCCCACATTCCCATACCAAACCCCTCTCCAAATATGCCCAACCCCTTGTCTGTGACCACTGGTTAGGCTTATATGCATGCATATGTCCTTTGGTTGATCACCTCCCCTTTCTCCCACCTTCCCCTGCCTTCCCTCTGAGGTTTCACAGTCTATCAATGTTTCCCTTTCTCCAGGTCTGTTTTCGTTCATCAGTTTATGTTGTTCATTATTCCCCCTAGATGCGTGAGATCATGTGATACCAGAAATACTCTTATGAGAACTGAAAATGAGACAAGCAATAATGGTTATGCTAGGAGGCAAATGAATCAGTCTGTAGTGAGTTTCATTCTGGGCCAACAGTTCTTTTGAGTCTCAATTTCAATGTCAAACAATTCCTTATGTGTACATGTCAGCAATGATATTTTAGTTCTGGGTGGTGGATAAATGGTGGTAATGTAGGTCTAATCCTTTCTGGTTTGGTCTTGAGCAATCTGCAGTGACACACAGCTGCTGACTGCTAGTATGGAAAGGCATCATCAGCATCCTCCATCTCTTGACTGTTTCTCTTCTGTCTTCATGGCTGGAGCAGCCCTGTCAATTCCTCTCTGTTGCAGGAATCCACATGGTCTTGGAGTGTTGTCTGAAAATATACAAACATATTGTCGACCAAAAGTTACTAAATAAAACTTTCCCATAAATTTTACTTAGGATCCCTTTTCATTTTTTGCCCAAATGATTTTCCTTTGACTTGTTTTGACATCATTGTGTGTTTTTTCATGGGTGTCTTGCTGATAACATTATAAATGAAAGTTAATTTTCTAAAGTAAAGATTTTCTAGATGTAATTTACTTATATGATATTCTTCTAATATTCCCTTCTTTTTTATTTAAATATTAGAAGACTTTTGGAAATTTTATAATGTAGTCTTGATAGCTTTTAAAATTTTAATATTTTGCACTAAAATATGACTTTTATAGTTTCATTAGATGTTACGTAATTTTACCATGAGATGAACTACCAATAAAAATTTTAGTTAACACTTTAGGAACAGCTTTTTGTCCAGTACAATTAATTTTTCTAGAATATTTGCTTATTTCAATTAGCTAATTTAAATCAGTATGAAAACTTGACTACTATTTTACTGTCAGATTTAATACTCTAACAACAATTTTTTAAAGAGAGTTGTCCATTGGTAATTTGTAACAGTCCTTTGTATTTATGTGGGGTCTGTTATTATTTAGCCTCTTACATTTCTGATTTTGTTTATTCGAGTCCTTTCTCTTTACTTCTTGGTGAACCTGGCTAGAGGTTCATCAATCTTGTTTATCCTTTCAAAGAACAGCTCTTGGTTTCATTGATCTTTTGTATTGTTCTTTGTTTCCTTTACTTTTTGTTCTCTATGTCATTTATTTCTGCTCTGATCTTTATTATTTCCTTCCTTTTGCTTATTCTGGGGTTTTCCTGTTGCTTTCATTCTATTCTTTAATTTGTTAACTTAGATGATTTACTACTTTATTTTATTTATTTATTTATTTATTCATTTATTTATTTATTTTTAGGTAGGTCTGTAGTTATCTAAATTTTCTCTCCAGACTGCTTTCATTGTGTCTCATAGATTTTGGATTGTCGTGTGTTTTCATTGTCATTCATTTCCAGGATGTTTTAAATTTCTTCTCTCATACTTTTGGTAACCAAATCATTGTTTAATAGCATGCTATTCAGCTTCCAAGTGTTAGAATTTTTGTATTGTTTTTATTGTAGTTTATTTCTAATATGCCATTGTAGTCTGAGAAGATTCTTGATATGGTTTCAATCTTCTGGAATTTGGAAAGACTTTTCCTGTGACCATTATGTGGTTTATCTTTAAAAATGTCCCATGTGCACTTGATAAGAACATATATTCTTTAAAGTGAAATGTTCTGAAGATGTCCATCTGATCTAGTGAGTCATTTAGGATTGCTGTTTGTTTGCTATTTTTCTTTTGTCTAGAGGATTTATCCAGTGATGTCAGTGGAGTATTAAATTTCCCTACAATGATTGTATTGTCATTGATCTCTTCCTTCATATCTTCCAAGAGTTTTTTTTTTTTAATTATTATTAATGTATTTGGGTGCTCCTGCATTGGGTGCATATATGTTTTCCATCCCTCTTAACCATTCCCCAGCTTCCCCTACTCCCAGCATTTGCTTTCACCTGCCTCGCTTGAGTGTCTTGTATCCATTAGTTCTGTTTATATGCATGCATACAAATCCTTCAGTTGATCTCTTACAGACGCCCCCCACCCTCCTCCAACCTTCCTTGCCTTCCCACTATAGTTTGACAGTCTGTTCAATGGTTCTTAATATCTATAACTATTTTCCTACATTTCTTTCCTTTAAAGATCTTGCAGCTGCAGACTAGAAACAAATATATAATAACAAAAACATTTGACTCCAAATTTCAATATCTACCAGTTCTGAGACTCAGTTTCAATGTCAAATAGTTTCTTATGTGTGCATGTCAGCAATGATATCTGGATGATGGATGGATGGTGGCAATGCAGGTCCAACCTGCATTGATGCACTGCTGCTGATTGCTAGTGTGGCCAGGCGTCATCAGATTCTTCCATCTCTGGTCTGTTTCTCCTCTTGTCTTCGTGGTTGGAGCAGACCTGACAACTCCTCTCTATTGCAGGAATCCCGATGGTCTTGGAGTAGTTTTCTGAAAATATACAAACATATTCTCGGCCAAAAGTTAATAAAGGAATCTTTTCTATAAAATTGACTTGGGATACTTTTACTTTTGCCCAAATGATTTTCCTTTGGTTTATTTTGACACATGTGTGATTTTCATAGCTGTCTTGCTATTAGCATTACAAATGAAAAATAATTTTCTATAGTAAAATTTTTCTAGACGTAATTTATTTGCAGGATATTTTTCCTTACATGATATTAACCTACTATCCATCTTTTTTTTAAATGGATGCTTTTGTAAATTTTGCAATGCAGTTTTTATAACTTTAAATTTTAATTTTTTTCACAAAAATAAGATGCTTAAGGTTCATTTCATGTTAAGCAATTTTACCATGAGATGCACTACCAAGAGACATTTTAGTTAATACTTTAGGAATAGCTTCTTACCCAATACACTTAAATTTTCTTGGATGTTCACTTATTTCTATTAACCAATTTAAATTAACCTACAAACTTGATTACTATTTACTGTCAAATTTAATACTCTAACAACAATCTTAGTTTACCCTGTAAATATTACTAGAAATAATTATTTGCATTCTTGAGTAGGCTCTGAGCATTCCTCATGCTAGACTGGATTTAGATATAGGGCAGCTGCTGTTAGCCAAGTCTCCGTCTGTTACCTGAATCTCGATCTGAGCTGGGCATGGGAAGCGAAGCAGCCATGGCGTCAGGAGACCTCCCTCAGAAGGAAAGAGGGTTCAGGTCTCTGCAAGGTTGGGGGCGGGTGATGGTCTGTACCCACCTCTGTTGATCTCCACGTTCTCTCCTGAAAATTTTATAAGAAAAAAAATTAAATCTAATCTATACAAGTGGTCACCATAATCTTAAGAAAAACTGTTTCATCTGACAAAGATTTTTAAATGAAATTCTCTGTAGCCTGAAAATTATCATGGAAGGAAATAAAGAGAGGTTTCCTTCAAAAGTCATAAGGATTGTAATTGAAAGTCAGTATATTTGGCCTTTTGAACTAAAAAAAATAATTTGCGTGTTTTCCTCCATGACAAAAGTTTATATAAAGTTACAAAAATGAAATTGAAAGCCAGTTTGAAATTGAATTGCCAGGGCCCAGAGCAAAGAATATAATTACATAATATTATCCTACAATGTCATTATAATTTTTGATATTTTACAACATATTATTACCCCCAAAAAAACTTACAAACTAATTCTATGTATGATTGGCAACAATTTAAAAAAGGAACATGCAAGTATTTAATCCCTTTCAGAAGGAATTAAGGCACTGGGAAGGCACTGGAGCATCCTATATTTTCCTCTCTTGCCTTTTTGGCTAAGAGGGACCCTCCTTTTACAATCCAATTGACCATAGTTGTTGCCTGAGTTTTCTGTTCATGCTGAAGATGAAACCTCATGGGGGCTGGTACCATGGATTCTAGCCCAATGGTGTGAGCTGGGCCCTCTCTGGAAAAGAAACCTGAGTCCTCCGAGATATGTGATCAGTGCTGGGGCACGCCAACAGGCGAGGGAATTCCAAGACAGGAGCTGAGCGAGGAGGCCATGGGGGCATAAGCTACCAAAAAAACAGAATTGAACCTCAGATCACCCTGCTTGGCCCCGGAGGATAGCTGGTTATCCAGAGAAGGGTAAGATTCCTCAGGGAAGGAACAACCTAAGACAGGCACAGTCACAGAGGGGCCATCAAAGGTACAATTTTAATGTAATATCGAAATTGTTTCTTTTTGAAAAAGATGGAGGAAAATAAGGGCTCGTGGACTCTTAAGGGGAAAGGGCATATTGCCACCTGGTGTGAGCACAGCAGGTCCTAAGAACATATCTGCCCATCCCCAGGCCCACTGACAAGAACTGACCTCACACTCCCACAGAGCATCAAATTCACACAAAAGAATAGGTTAACAAAACAGAGACACAGACAACACTATGGTGGTTACCAGAAGGAAGGAGGGTAAGGAGACAGTGAAGGAGGTCAAATATATGGTGTTGGAAGGAGAGTTGACTTGGGTTGGTGGGTATACAAATCAACATATCATTGAATTAGACACCTGAAACCTATATAAGGTCATTAACCAACATCATCCCAATGAATTTAATTCAAAAAAGAATAAATAGACTTACCAAAAAAATTAAGGAGGGCATTATCCCTTACAAAATAAGACAAACGGGCTTTCATGCATTTAAATACACAGGAGACACCTGCCTCAGCTGGCAGCACAGGATGGCTAACCTGTCTGACAGTGTGTTCCCTTCTGTTAGCCCAGTGATGCTTGCTTTGTTGCATGCATAAACTTCATAGCACTGTCATATTAGCACATCAGCACAAGTGTCTGCCATTAGTACATGAAATGCAGTCAGGAAATCAAATGTGCTTTTGATTCTGCCACAGTTGGATCTATGCCTTTGGACAAAACTATAACCCCACTAAGCCCTGGTATCTCTACAGATGAAAAGATAGGGAAATGTCAGATCAGTAAGTCTGATGCCCACCAAGGAATTACATTTTATAGCAATAGCTGGACCTTGTGCCTAGAGAACAAGTCCCCAAACTCTCTCACTGGTTTAAATCCTAAGCCCTAGCTGCTTACCCACACATCTTCTCAGATGTTCATCAATTATAGTGATAAACCTGTGACAGTGAACAGGGTTCCTCATGGAAGACCATTGGAGGAGCCAATCCTGCGACTCTTGGCTTGAGTGATATCATTGTGGGCCTTGGCTCCCATGCTTTGAGTGCCTGGCATCATCAGAGTCCTGTGTAGTTACAGACAGTGACAGATCCCATCCCCATTACCATGTGGCACCAACAGCCAAGAAGGTAGGAAGCAGGGAAGCAAGTGTGCTTCTCCCACAGTTCTCTGCCACTCTCAGCACACTCTCCACTCCCATTCTTACTCACCTGCCAGGACTTTTTAGTCTCCTTCCTCCAAACCCACTCATTTTCTTGAACAACTCTGAATTCTTAGCCCTTCAATGATACTAGGAGCAGAAGAGGCTGCCTAGAACAGGAACTGGGAAAGATTTCAGAGGCTGCTGGATCCATATGGTAGAATTCAGTTACTTGCTCTTTTTCTGGGACTTCAATTTCTGCTGTTATCCACATTTTGTCCTTTTGTGTTAAGTTTGACATCTTTTTCTTTTTCTTTCTTTAATTCTCCCATAAACATATGTCCCTATGTGCTTTATTACTACTGACAAATGCTGTAAATGCATCTTTAACAAAGGATAAATGTGCAATTTTAATGTAATATCTAAAATATTTTGCTTCTTCTTACCCCCTTTATGTCCAAGAAATGGGTTACAAGGGTGATTTATTGTAAATTCACTTATGCACAGGAAAGCATGCATCCTGCCTCCACCACAGTACTTTCTAGCCCTCACTTCCTCCTTGTTCTGTTTAAATCATCACTTGAAGTTTTAGTCACAGCACAGGCTAGAAAGGCTAGGTTACAGGGCCACATCCCTTTATCTGTACCTGCTGAAGTGTTCAGAGGGGTGAGAGGAGAAGGCTGGGCCTAGAAGAAACCTCACCATGGCTATCTCCCTGAACTGCGTTTAAGATCTATTTGGATTCCTCCTAGGCTGGTGCTGGCCTGATGATGAAATGGAGGAGTTGTCCTGTGATTCTCTGAACCCTCACCTGTTCCTCCTCCAGAGCAGGCACAACACTTAGCACTTTGACTCTGACATGAACCAAACAAAATAAATTCTACTCTAAATTGGAACCAGTGCTCAAAGATGTTGCCATCCTTCAAATTCTTACAATTATATTTTCAAAGCTTAACCGGTGAACAAACAGCTGATTCAGCCTCATAGGTTTGGAATATTTCTTGAAGAAATATTACTTATAAATATGACTTAAAATTAGAATTAGAGGACTCATTTCTGAGCTGTGAAAGACCACAAATAACTATTTGGAAATATAAGGAGGCACCAGCATTTCTCCTATCTTCTGCAAGTATAATACAACTGCATTGATTGGAAAGCCAAGGACCCCAAATAAACATAGCAATCTGGCAGGCAAGGGAGCTGTTACCCAGGCCCCATTTAGCAATAGTTCATTCTACTCCACTAAAGAACAACAAAAAAAGTAAACTATACAAAATCCATGCACCCAATAAGAAGGAAGATGAGGAGAGCTAGCAGAGTAACCAACATTTAATAGAAACTACTGACCGGGTTTCCACTTTCAGACATCATTGTGAAGGGCGCTGCAGAGTTATTGTTAGTAGAACAACCACATCTGATGAAATTTCTCACAATTAAAGTATCTAAAAGCTGCCTTAAGATCATATAGCAAAAGGTCCATGCTGGGAGAGGCAGGTTGAAAAGACCAGAGGCTCCCATCCGCAGGTCACAGGCCAGACCTATGAATGAGAAGTTTTGTAAAAAATGAAAAGAAGTTCATAATTGCAGACAACTCCAAAATTATCCTCAAAGGAAATGACTTTATTTGAAGCAGTTCAAAGGGCACTCTTGCAAAAAGTGATGATTTAAATAGTAAGTAATGTAGAGGAAACTGGTAATCATATACAAGCTACATGAGAAAACATAGGTCAATGATTTACCAGAGAGAACCAGGAAAAGAGACATGTACAAGGGTCCTTCAAGGATCAGAGAAAACCTGAAAGATAGGCACAGAAACCAATGCTGAAAAGGTAACCTATCCTAATATATAAAACCCTGGGTCTTAATGACCAGTAAAGGCCAGAGGCTGACCAAGCAGAAGTCAGTGCTGGCCCCACCCAGCAAGCAGTAAGGGCAATCAGGCAGGTAGATAGAGGCGTTAGCAGTGATCAGGTAGGCAAACCAGTGGTTAAGGGAGATCAAGTAGGCAGGCCAGCGGTTGGGAGTGATCTTGTAGGCTGGCAAGTGGTTAGGGGAGCTCAGGTAGGCAGACGGCCTCTCACTGGGATCACCTAACCCTCAAGCAAGTGGTTAGGGGTAATCAGGCAGGCAGGCAGAGTAATTAGGGGTGATCATGTAGGCAGATCAGTGGTTAGGGGTGATCAGGTAGGCAGGCAAGCAATTAGGGGAGATCAGGTAGTCAGACATCCCCTGGCAGGGCTGGCCCTGCTCCCAAACAAGTGGTTAGGGATAATTAGACAGGAAGGCAAAGAAGGGTTAAGAAGACTAGCAATTAGGAGTTATCAGGTAGGTCAATGGCCCTTGCAGGAATGGCCTCATTCCCAGCAAAGAAAAAGGAAGGCCCAGGCCAGCCAAACCTTGAATCCCAGCCTATGCTACACAGGTGGCAAGCAGTGGCAGTGGAGGGGGTGGGACCAGCTGCCTGCAGCCTGGAGAAGGAAAGCCCTGATAGACTCTTATCTCAATACAGGCTTAGGGATCCTACCTGAAGGGTCCTGGATTGTGATAGGGTGTAGGCCAGGCTGAGGGACCACCCCAAGTGCACAAAGTTTCATGCACTGGGCCTCTAGTTTTAATTATATCAAACTTTGGAGAAATTTATGCCCAAAGACATTGTCAAAAACAGGAGAGCAAACACCTGGCAATTAATAGATCTAACAGCTGGGTATATAATACAAATGGAGACAGAGAGATTCAGGAAAGAGACAAACAAGAAAGCACTACTATGACTATTGTCACTCAAGGTGACATCTCAAGACTGCCTTCTGAGGAGTATCATCAGAACTTTCACACTGCAAAGGAAATAGACTTCCCCAGAAGAGTCCAGCCATGTCACTAAACAAACATGCAAATAATAGCAAATTGAGGCCTAGAAAAGCAGAAGGTAAAACATTATTCATAGTTGCTGCACTATATTATTTAAAATACCCAGTTTTTAATGAAAACTGCATGATATAGAAAGAAACAGGAAATTGTAACCCATATACTGGAGAAAAACCAGACAACAGTAACTACTTGTGAGAGGGCCAATATATTGGATTTGAAGGCAGGGCTTCAAATCAGCAATTATATATATCATTGAAGTACTGAAGGATTTAACACTTAAAAAAAAGAAGCTATGATGACAATACCTCATCAAATAGATAATGTCAATAAAGAAAAAAGTTATTTTTTAAAAACCAAATAGAAATTCTGAAGTTGAACAGTAAAACTGAAATGAAAATTTTACCTTAGGGGCTCAATGATAGGTTTAAAGAGCAAGAGAAAGAATCAATAAAATGGTGGGGAAAATACAGAAGCCAAGTGGAAATAGGCAATTCAATCCAAAATAGCAGTGGATTAAGTGAAAGCTACACTGACACTTTCCCAGGACCAAACTGGAATTATAACTAAAACACAGAAAAACCATCTGAATAATCAGTTGACTAGCTGGAGAGAAACCTGATAACCAGAGGCATCCAGTGAAGACCACAGAGAGACTGGTAGAAAGTGGGGAATCATGAAAGGCCAGGCTGTACTCCCATAGACAGCAGCTGAAGGTCAGGAAGGATATCCCGCTGGGTGTGTGTGTGTGTGTGTGTGTGTGTCCCATTGAGAACTCTGGGGTCTAAACAACAAGCTGCCCCCCTTCCCCAGTCCGGAGCACCAAAACTGAGAAAGGTGGCAACATGACATCTTTCTGTGAAAAACAGTGGGGTAACTGTCTGACAGAAGGTGATAACTGGAAATGCAGGCATCCTTTTAAAAGGCCAATGCACAAAATTTTGTGTGCAGTCACTCATATTGGGTTCTGAAAGAGGGGGAGGGGGGCAGAATGGACTAGAGATCTGTGAGGAAAATCCAGGTTTGGGAGTCTCAGAGATTGTTATTTAGAAGGCAGACACCCATTCCTATGCTTCCATTCCCTCTACTACAGAGGATATCTTTCTCAAGAAGATATTTACCATTCAGGCAGCTTTTGCATCAGGAGGAAACAATGGCTAAGCCAGTTTGAAAACCTCTCACCTCACCCTGTGGAGTCTACAAACTGCTGTGGTCTAAGGCAAATTAAGACTCAGAATAACAATCAGATTGCAGGCAGAGGCAGATATCTGGAGGCTTTGAGACTTTGCCTGATCTCCTTCTGAACCTGTGGTTATGAAAAGTAGATCTTGGTGGAATTTTTTTCCATGAAAATGGAAATGAAAAGAAAAAGCTGGGGTAGGGGCGGAGCTTGAAGATGGCGACCGAACAGTCGGACTTGTTCTGACTCTGGTCCCAGATCAGATAAAAGTAGCGTCTGAGTTGCTTGGGGAATCTTGATTGGCAGCAAAGGGGCAGCGGAATTTTCAAGGAAGGTAAGGAGAGGTCCGCTGGACGGGATTTCCTGACCAAGCGGCCAGCACTGCCGCGGCGGCGGCGGCGGCAGCGGCGGCGAGCTCCGGGCTGCGCCATCTTACCGGGAAAGGACGAGCTTCTCTGAGGCCTGGAAAACACACAGCGGAGAAGTCCATCGAGCAGCTGGGACACCGGAGTCGGTGCAAACACCTGGATTCAAGGGAGTTCTTCAGTCACCCACGGAAAGGTCAGAGTTTGCGGGGATAGCCTGAGGGTTCCGGGTCCTGCAGCACAGGCAGCTGTAGCCTGAGCCCCGGCCCCGCCCCCACTGTAGCCGGGAGCGGCTTCTGGCGCCAAGCTGCGCCCAAAGAAGGCTGCAGCGATACCCAGTGTTGGGTTGGACGTAAGCTTCCCCAGAAGCGGCACTTTTTTAAAACGCCAGGGGACTCGAAACAGTGTTAAGAATCACGGCTGTCCGCCAAGGGCGGAACATCTCGTGACCTTGGCGCCTGATCCCCTTCACCCCCTAGCTTCGGAACACTAGGGAAGGTCAGCCTAGTTGAGCATATCCGGGGAAATTGCAGGGGGAATTTGCCTTCCTGGAAACAAGGGATCGAAGCCAGAAGAGATAGCCTGGGAGCCAGCTGGCACCCTGCGAGCTAGAGCCATAGAGAAAGAAGCCCAGGTCAACCAAAAAGACTGGGAGGTCAAACCGGAAACACTGACACCTAAGAGCTGAATTACAAACTGCCTTTTTTTTTTTTCTTTTCTTTTCTCTTTTTTTTTCCTCACTCTTTTCTTCTTTTTTTCTTTTAACTAATAAAAAATAAATGGACACAAATAACTATGATATAGCCTACTTAAAATTAAGGATTTCCTTACAAAACTGAGGTGCAGTGGAATGCTGGGAACTGCAAGACTGTCTGGTCTGAGAAAAAGGAGTGCCAAATGCATTAACAGAGGAAGTGAATGACCACTACTGGACATTTTTATACTAATTTTACTATTCTTTATTTTATTTTCATTTTTTACAGCTTTTATTTAATTTTCATTTTTGGTATCTTTTACTTAAGAAACGATTTTTTTTCTTTTTTCCTTACTTGATTTTGCCTTTTCAATTATTACATTTTTCAATCTCTATCATCACTATTACTACTGCTATTTTGCAATTTTTGCCTTTTTTTGTGTGTGTGTGTGTGTGTGTGTTTTGTTTGTTTGTTTGTTTGTTTTTTGTTTTTCTTTCTTTCCCCTCTCCAGTACCATTTTATTTTTTCTTTATTTTACATTGGGAGTAACCTTCATTCTATATTAATCTCTACTATAGCATCATTCAACCTTATCTCAACTTGACCTTTACACCATCACTCTCTTACTAACTTTACCTTTTTAGTCTCCTGTTTATGCTATCCTTTTCCGGCTTGAATTTTTCCTCTATTCTTTCTGTATACCCCCTGCTAAAGCTCTCACTATACTTATAGATTTAAGTTCCAACCCCTGATCCAAGTGTATAAATTCCAATCTCTGCACTATTTTAACTAGTTAAAAAAACAAACAAACAAAAAAACAACAACAAAAAACTGTTCTCCCCGTTATCGTTTTCGCATTGTTTGTTTGAAGGTTGATTATTGTGAATTTTTATGCTTTTTAGTGAAATCGCGATGCTTATTTCTGTGTTGGGATTGTTGCTTTGAAAATTTTTTTTTTTAAATCCTCTGTTTTTGTTTGTTTCTTTTGCTTCTGTATATCATAGCTTTACTTAATAATAGTGGATATTGTAGTTTGTATTAATCTCCAAGTATTGTTACTGGCATTGGCTGGGATTCAGTGGTTGTTCTATGGCAATTTTCTCCACATATATATAGTTTGTTTCCCATTTCTCTTTTAGTTTGCCTCTTCTCTCTCTCTCTCTCTCTCTCTCTCTCTCTCTCTTTTCCTTTTCCCCCCGTTTTCCAACTTCATTTTGTCATTACTTTTTTTCTTCATTTTCTATCTCTTTATCCCTCTTTTTAAAATTTTATTTACTTAAATTTTTTTAAATTTAAATTTTATTTTTTTTAATTGTTCTTTATTTTATTTTTACCTTTCTTAATTCTCTCCTATCCCATAAGTTGCCTTTCTCTAGTGGTCACCTTTATTAGAGGTTATTAATATTGTAAATACATTCCTGTTAAGTGCCTCTTGTGTTGTACCTGGTAGTATAGTATTGTGTACTGTTAAATCAACGCAGGAGAAGGAACACCACATAACCAGACATCCTGAAAAGAAAGGCCATGGGGAGGCTAAAACATAGTCTGCACATGAAAGAAAAGCAGGCATTACCAGAAAAGGAAGTAAATGAGTCAGATGCAAGCAGTCTACCAGAGCAAGAATTCAGAGTAATGATCATAGAATGGCTAAAAAGAATGGAAGAGAAATTTGACAATAACCAAGAAGAAATGAGGAAGAACCATGAGGAATTGAAGAAGAGCCATGAGGAACTAAAGAAGAACCAAGAAGAAATGAAAAATGACATTGCTACCATGAAGAACTCAATAGAAAGCATCAAGAGTAGGCTCCATGAAGCAGAGGACCGCATCAGTGAGCTAGAAGATAGGATGGAAAAAAATACCCAAGTACAGCAGCTTATAGAAAAAAAGATTAAAAAGCAGGAGGAGAGCCTAAGGGAGCTTTGGGACAATATAAAACAAAATAATATTCGAATAATAGGGGTACCAAAAGGAAAGGAAACTGAGGTAGACATGGAAAAAGTATTTCAAGAAATAATGACAAAAAACTTTCCTGAAATAGAGAAGAAAAAACCCACACAAATCCAAGATGCTCACAGAGTCCCAAGCAAAATGAATTCCAGAAGACAGACTCCAAGGCACATTATAATTAAATTGGCAAACAACAACGACAAAGTAAGAATCTTAAAAGCAGCCAGAGAGAGACAGAAAGTTACATACAAAGGAACCCCCATCAGACTAGCAACTGATTTCTCAACAGAAACTTATCAGGCCAGAAGGGAATGGGATGAAATATACAAAGTCACGCAAAGGAAGGGTCTTAATCCAAGAATACTGTACCCAGCAAGGCTATCAATCAAAATTGAAGGGGAAATCAGGAGCTTCACAGACAAAAAAAAGACTGAAGGAATTTATCTCCACCAAACCAGCAATGCAAGAAATGCTAAAGGGTCTAATGTAAAAATAAAGAAATAGGAAGTGAAGAAGGAACACAGGTATAGAATAAAAATGGTGTCAAATGAGTACCTATCAATAATAACCTTAAATGTAAATGGATTAAATGCTCCAATCAAAAGACATAGGGTAACAGATTGGATAAGAAAACAAGACCCATACATCTGTTGTCTACAAGAAACCCACCTCAGAAAAAAAGATGCACACAGACTGAGGGTGAAGGGATGGAAAAAAGTCTTCCATGCAAATGGAAATGAAAACAAAGCGGGGGTAGCAATACTTATATCCGACAAATTAGATCTCAGAGTGAAGGACATAATAAGAGATAATGAAGGCCACTTCATAATACTAAAGGGAACAATCCAACAAGAAGAAATAATCCTGGTAAATATATATGCACCCAACACAGGAGCAACCAAATACATAAAAAAAACTGATGGAAGACATTAAGAGAGAGATTAATAGCAATACAATCATAGTAGGAGATTTTAATACCCCACTGTCACCCTTTGACAAATCATCTAAACAAAAAATCAGCAAAGAAATATCAAGCCTAAATGACTCACTAGACCAGATGGAATTAATTGACATCTTCAGAACACTCCACCCCAAAGCCACAGAATATACATTCTTCTCAAGTGCACATGGGACATTCGCAAAGATAGACCACATTTTGGGACATAAGCAAAGTCTCTTCAAATTCAAGAAGATAGAAATCATAAATCTGGGTTACGAGAGAAATCAAGGAAGAAATTAAAAACATCCTGGAAACAAATGACAATGAAAACACAACAATCCAAAATCTATGGGACACAGCAAAAGCAGTTTTGAGAGGGAAGTTCATATCCTTACAAGCCTATTGCAAAAGACTAGAAAAAATGGTAACAGATGATCTAACTCTACAACTCAAAGAGTTAGAAAAGGAGCAACAAGAAAAGCCCAGTGTAAGCAGAAGGAAGGAAATAACAAAAATCAGAGCGGAGATAAACGACATAGATACCAAAAAAAACAATACATAAGATCAACAAAACCAAGAGCTGGTTCTTTGAAAGAATAAACAAGATATATGGTCCTCTAGCCAGGCTAACCAAGAAACAAAGAGAGAGGACCCAAATAAACAAAATCAGAAATGAAAGAGGTGAAATAACAACAGATCCCACCGAAATACAACGGATTGTTACAAAATACTACGAACAACTCTATTCCAACAAACTGAACAACCTTGAAGAAATGGACATATTCCTAGAAAAATACAACCTTCCAAAACTCAATCAAAAAGAATCTAAAAATCTCAATAGACCAGTAACTTGGGAAGAAATTGAAACAGTCATCAAAAAGCTTCCAGTAAACAAAAGCCCAGGGCCAGATGGCTTCACAGGAGAGTTTTACCAAACATTCAAGGAAGAACTAAAACCTATCCTCCTCAGACTATTCCAAAAAATCCAAGAGGAAGGAACACTTCCAAACTCCTTCTATGAAGCCAGCATCACCCTAATACCAAAACCAGATAAAGACAACTCAATGAAAGAGAATTATAGGGCAATATCCCTCAGGAACATAGATGCCAAAATCCTCAACATAATTCTAGCAAATTGACTCCAGAAGAGCATCACAAAGATTATACACCATGACCAAGTAGGATTTATTCCAGGAATGCAAGGATGGTTCAATATCCGCAAATCAATAAATGTGATACATCACATAAAGAAATTGAAAGATAAAAATCATATCGTCATATCAATAGATGCAGAAAAAGCATTTGATAAAATCCAACACCCTTTTCCTGATAAAAACTCTTAACAAGGTGGGAGTACAAGGATCATACCTCAACATAATAAAAGCTATATATGATAAACCCACAGCCAACATTATACTCAATGGGCAAAAACTAAAACCATTCCCTCTAAGAACAGGAACAAGACAGGGATGCCCACTCTCGCCACTCCTGTTTGACATAATACTGGAAGTACTAGCCATTGCAATTAGACAAGAGGAGGAAATAAAAGGCATCCAAATTGGAAAAGAAGAAGTAAAGTTATCTTTATTTGCAGATGACATGATATTGTACATAAAAAACCCAAAAGACTCCATTAAAAAACTAATTGACTTAATAAATGAATTTGGCAATGTAGCAGGATACAAAATTAATGCCAAGAAATCCATGGCATTTCTATACACCAACAGTGAAACTACAGAAACAGAGACTGAAAAAGCAATGCCATTTACCATCACACCAAAAAAATTAAGATACCTAGGAATAAATTTAACTAAGTAAGTAAAGGACCTACATGCAGAAAACTACACGACACTGAAAAAAGAGATAGAGGAAGATGTAAGGAGATGGAAGAACATACCATGTTCATGGTTTGGTAGAATCAACATCATCAAAATGTCCATACTTCCTAAAGCAATCTATAGGTTCAATGCACTCCCCATTAAAATACCAACGGCATATTTCACTGACCTAGAAAGAACTCTCCAAAAGTTCATTTGTAACAATAAAAGACCCCGAATAGCCACAGCAATCCTGAGAAAGAAGAGTAAAGTAGGAGGGATCTCAATACCAGACTTCAAACTGTATTACAAAGCCACTGTTCTCAAAACAGCCTGGTACTGGCACAAGAACAGACATATAGATCAATGGAATAGAATTGAGAACCCAGATATCAACCCAAATCACTATGCTCAATTAATATTTGACAAAGGAGGCATGAATATACAATGGAGTCAAGATAGTTTCTTCAATAAGTGGTGTTGGGAAAATTGGGCAGCCACATGCAAAAGAATGAAACTAGATCACCAACTTACACCATACACAAAAATAAACTCAAAATGGATGCAGGACTTAAACATCAGATGGGAAACCATAAAAATACTAGAAGCATCCACAGGCAGCAAAATCTTAGACATATGCCAAAAGAACCTTTTCACTGATACTGCCCCTAGGGAAATGGAAGCTAAAGAGAAAATAAACAAATGGGACTACATCAAAATAAGAAGCTTTTTTACAGCAAAAGAAACCATCAACAAAACAACAAGAAAGCCTACAGGGTGGGATAACATAATTGCAAATGTTACCACTGATAAAGGTTTAATCTCCAACATCTACAGACAGCTGATACAACTAAATAAAAGGAAGATGAATGATCCAAGTAAAAAATGGACAATGGACCTAAATAGAATATTCTCAAAAGAAGACAGAAGGAAGGCCAAAAGGCACATGAAAACATGCTCAAAGTCCCTAATTATCCGAGATATGCAAATCAAAACAACAATGCGGTACCATTTCACACCTGTCAGAATGGCCAACATCAATAAAACATCAAACGACAAGTGTTGGCAAGGTTGCGGAGAAAAAGGAACCCTCGTGCACTGCTGGTGGGAATGCAGACTGGTGCAACCACTGTGGAAAACAGTGTGGAGTTTCCTCAAAAAACTGAAAATGGAACTCCCATTTGACCCAGTATTCCCACTCCTAGGAATATATCCCAAGAAAGTAGAAACACCAATCAGAAAGGATATATGCACCCCTATGTTCATAGATGCACAATCTACAATAGCCAGAATTTGGAAAATGCCTAGGTACCCATCAGCAGATGATTGGATCCAAAAATGATGGTACATCTACACAATGGAATACTATGCTGCCATAAAAAAGAAGGAATTCTCATCTTTTGCAGCAAGCTGGATGGATTTGGAGAACATCATGCTGAGTGAAATAAGCCAATCAATGAAAGAGAAACACCACATGACCTCACTCATTTGTGGATAATAAAGATCATTATAAACTGATGAACCAAAAGATAGATATAGAGATAGTAAAGCAACAAGCAGATTGTCAAATTTCAGCAGGGAAGGGAGGAGGATCTGGGGGAGATAATTGATCAACTGAAGGACTTGTATACATGCATATAAGTACAACCAATGGGCATAAAACTCTGGGGAGGGAGGGGATGTGTGGGAGGGAGGAAGGGGGGCAAAAAAAATCAATGAAATATGTAAAAAATAAATGAATAAATAAATAAAAAAAGAAAAAGCTGGGGTAGCAATATTCATATCTGGCAAAATAGACTTCAAAATGAAGGTTATTACAAGAAACAATTCAATAATAATTTTTGTGTGTTTCAACATCCCACTTTGGATAATGCATAAAGCAACTAATCAGGTCAACAAAGATGAAATGTGGTGCCAATAGGTCTAATACTAAAACACTCCACCCAACATCAAAATACACATTTTCTTCAAATCCACAAAGAACATTATCCTAAACAGACCATGTGTGAGGCTATAAAATAAGCCTCAATAAGTTTAACATCGTATGTTCACCAGGCAAAATGAAGTAAAATTAGCAATCAGTAACTAAAAATACACTGATAAATCAAAAAATATATCAAAAGGAAAATTACCAACACTTTAAGATGAATAGAAATGAAAAAAAGCATAACAAAAGTTATGGGTGCAGCTAAAACAATACAGGAAAAATTTAATCTGGAAAAAAAAATAAACAAAGAAGAAAGATCTCAAACCAATTGTTGTGTGGTCTAACCCTGGGTTCAAAATAAGACCACCAGAGACTGATGATTAATTTAAAAAAGCAGGCAAATATTTATTGAAATACCTGGCCAGGACAGCTACAAGAGCACCACACGCAGGCGGACTCCGCGGGACTGCACTGCTTCAGGTAGTTCTTTTTAAAGGCTCTGAGAAGGAAAACCCCTATTTTGCAACAAACTGTTGTTTGGAATTTTCTGCTGTTTTTCCTAGATAAAATGTTATTTTCTAGTTTGCTTTAGCCCGTTTGAAGAATGATGAAGATAAACTTAGCTGTCTGACCTTGCAGGCCAGCGACCAGATATGCCCACAATCTCAATATCATGCCAGGTGCACTTTTTTTTTTTTAATTAGATAGAACTGTATTGTTTTCAAGGCCAGCATCGAGATAACCACTAAGTGTACATAGGGCTGGCTCTTTAATAAAAAACGGAAGTTCTGCCTGTAACCTTGCTTAGAATTTGAATTTATCCTCCCTAAGCCCATCACGCAATGAACAAAGCAAGTCTCTCCAAATTCTCCCCCTGCACTGTCTGACCACTCTGGAACTCTGCAACAGTTCAAACCACAGGAATTTTCCTTTGTTCTAAATTCTAAATCCTAAAGACTATATTCTAAAAACTGGGGTCAGCCCGCAGGGTCATTCCCAGTCACATCCTGCTGGACATTGGAATGTAGCCCTATCTTGCAGAAGCAGAACTCAGTGGTTAATCTCCAAAGGTTATGGTCCCAGGCACAGGAAAATTGCCTTAGCAGGTTTAAAATTCAAACAGCCGTTTTTACCTGAGATGTATATTCTTAATGTCTTATTTCACCAATAACCTAAAATTTCAAATTAAGTTGGCGATTAAGGCAGCAAATGAAACTTAAAGCAATCACAAGAATATAGTAGAGTACAGTGGAAATTAATGAACTAGAGAATATAAAACTAATACAGAAAACCAAAATAAATAAATAAAGCTTGGTGCTTTGAAAATATCAACAAATTGGTAAAATATTTAGCAAGTTTGACCAAAAATATATAGAGAATTACTAAAATCAGGAATGGATTGAGGGGACATTATTATTGAGTTTATGGGGGGGAAACAATTATATGGAAATACTATAAACAATCTAACATTTCCGAAATTAGATAGCATAAATAAAATGGAAAAATTCATAAACTACCAAAATTGACTCAAGAAAAAAGAGAACATCTAAATAGACCTATAATGCATAAAGAGAGGCTCCCATCACCACCACTGTGCTCACCAGCCATGAGCCCAACTTCCGGCTGAGTGGCACTTCCTCTGTGGGAGTGCACTGATCACCAGGGGGCAGGTTCTGTGTTGAGCGTCTGCTCTGTGATGGTCATTGCACATCATAGTGACCAGTTGTTCTGCCGTTCAGTTTATTTGCATATTATACTTTTATTATATAGGATAATGATCTCTCAGAAAAAGAAACTAAAAAGTAAACCCAATATACAATGCAACAAAAAAGTAAGATACTTAGGAATAAATTTAACCAAGGAGATAAAAGTCCTGCACTTGGAAAACTATAGCTTGAAAGATAGAGAGAGAGGAAGATATAAGTGCAAGAATACACTGTGTTCATGGAATTGTTGAATTAACATCATTAAAATGTCCATACTACCCAAGCAATCTATAGATTCAATGCAATCCTTATTAAAATACCAATGGCATATTCACAAATCTAAAGCAAATACTTTAAACACTTATATGGAACCAAAAAATGACCCAAATATCTGAAGCAATCTTTGGAAAGGATAACAAATTTGTGGGATCAGAAGACTGGATATCAAGTTTTACTACAAAACGACTGTAATCAAAACAAGCAGGTATTGGAATAAGGACAGGCATACATATTGATAGAACAGAGCAGAGAACCTAGAAATCCACCCTAGCCATTTTGCTCAATTATTATTTGACAATGTAGGCAAGAAAATACAATCTTTTCAATAAGTGGTGATAGGAAAATTAGATAGGTACAAGCAAAAAAAATAAACCAGACCACCAACTTATGCCATACATAAAAATAAGCTGAAAATGGATCAAAGACTTAAAATGTAAGTTGCGAAGCAATAAAAATTCTAGAAGAAAGCATAGGCAGTAAAGTCTCAAACATGTCTCCTAACAATACATTTGCCAACACATTTCCTAGGTCAAGGGAAACAGAGGTGAAAATAAAAAAATGGGGCTACGTTAGAATGCACAGCAAACTGACCATCAACAAAATGTGAAGGGAGCCCATGGTATGGGAGAACATATTTGCCAGTGATGCATCTGATAAGGGGTTAATTTCCAAAATATATAAGGAACTCATACAACTTATAAATAGGAAGGCCAACAATTCAATTAGAAAATGGGCAAAGGACACAAAAGACTCCCTGAAGTGGATATAAAAATGGCTGAGAGACACATGAAAAATGCTTGAAGTCTCTAATCAGCATAGAGATGCAAATTAAAACTACATGAGGTATCACCTTATACCTGTCAGAATGACTGCCATCAACAAATGAATAATGCTAGTGAGGATGTAGAGAAAAGGGAACCCTAGTACACTACTGGTGGAAATGCAGATTGGTGTGGTCATTATGGATTTTCCTCAAAAAAATTAAAAATGGTACTGCCATTTCACGCAGTGATCCACATCCAGGAATATAACCTAAGAAATCAGAAACTCCAATCAGAAAGAATACATGCACTCCTATATTCATAGAAGCATTATTTACAATAGCTGAGATCTAGAAATAGCTCATCAGTGTATGATTGGATTAAAAAGATGTGGTATGCCAAAACCAGTTTAGCTCAGTGGATAAAGATCGGTCTGTAGATTGAAAGGTCCCAGGTTTGATTCCAGTCAAGGGCATGTACCTTGGTTGCGGGCACATCCCCAGAATCACCTGATTGATGATTCTCTCTCATCGATGTTGCTAACTCTCTATTCCTCTCTCTTCCTCTCTGTAAAAATCAATAAAATATATTTTAAAAAATAAGTTCATTTAGCCGAAACCGGTTTGGCTCAGTGGATAGAGCGCCAGACTGTGGTCTGAGAGATCCCAGGTTTGATTCCGGTTAAGGGCATGTACATTGGTTGCGGGCACATCCCTAGTAGGGGATATACAGGAGGCAGCTGATCGATGTTTCTAACTCTCTCTCTCTCTCCCTTCCTCTCTGTAAAAAATCAATAAAATATTTTTAAAAGATGTGGTATAAGTATCAGAGCTGCAGCTGCCAAGACCGGATCCTCCATCACAAGCCACAGATGCCCAACCCACCACCCCTCCCATGCACTCCCTGTTCCTTTTGGTCCCAAGTCCAAAATGGCAACACTCAAGGATCAGCTGATTGTGAATCTTCTTAAAGAAGAACAGAGCCCCCAGAATAAGATTACAGTTGCTGGGGTTGGTGCTGTTGGCATGGCTTGTGCCATCAGTATCTTAATGAAGGATTTGGCAGATGATTTTGCTCTTGTTGATGTCATGTAAGACAAATTAAAGGGAGAAATGATGAATCTCCAACATGGCAGCCTTTTCCTTAAACACCAAAAATTGTCTCTGGCAAAGATTATAGTGTGACTGCAAACTCCAAGCTGGTTATTATCACAGCTGAGGCTCGTCAATAAGAGGGAGAAAGCTGCCTTAATTTGGTCCAGCGTCTCATGAACATCTTTAAATTCATCATTCATAATGTTGTAAACTACAGTCCTGACTGCAAATTGCTTATTTTTTCCAATCCAGTGGATATCTTGACCTGTGTGGCTTGGAAGTTAAGTGGCTTTCCCAAAAACTGTGTTATTGGTTGGTTCACCAGCCCCATCCCCTAATGGGATAAGGAGGCGATCAGGGGCAGGCTGGCCTGGGGGAGAGGCTGCAAGAGGCTGGCTGGCGCCACTCCTAGATCAAGCCTGTTTTCTGGCCACAGTGGGCATCATAGTGATCAGTTGTTCTGACTGTTATGGCCTTCCAGTTGCTGGATATTTTAATATATATATATAGACTAGAGGCCTGGTGCAAAAAATTCATGCATGGCGGGGGGGTGTACCTCAGTCTATCCAGCACCCTCTCCAATCTGAGACTTCCCTCTTACAATCTAGGACTGATGGCTCTCAACTGCTCATCTGCCTACCTTCCTGATTTTCCCTAACCACTTCTGCCTGCCAGCCTGATCACCCCCTAACCACTCTCCTGCCTGTCTGATTGATACCTAACTGCTCCCCTGCTAACCTGTTTGCCCTTAACTGCCCTTCCCTGCAGGCCTGGTCACCCCTAACTTTCCTCCCCTGCAGGCCTGGCCCCCCAACTGCTCTCCCTTGCAGACCTGTGTCCCCCTCCAACTACCCTTCCCTGCAGGCCCGGACACCCCCAATTTCCTCCACTGTTAACCTGGTCACCCCTAACTGCCCTCCATTGCAGGCCTGGTCCCTTCCAATTATCCTCCCCTGTGGCTTGATTGCCCACAACTGCCCTCCATTGCAAACCTGGTCCCTCCCACCTCCGCTCCCCTGCTGGCCATCTTGTGGTGGCCATCTTGTGTCTGCTGGAAATCAAACATTGTCACTAGTAATCAAATGTAAAAAGAGCTGGCCAACCTTAATGGCTCTGAATGGTTGGAGGTATTAACTCATTGTTTAGGTTGAGCCACTAGTGGTCAAATATAAAAAAGGCTGGCCAACCTTCATGGCTCTGAATGAACAATTATCAACTCATTGTTTAGTTGAGATAGTGGTAATTGAAGCAACTTTAATTTGTTAATTATATGTAAATTCTTGTTGCTTTTCTGTTGTTGGAATTTCCTACCTATAGGATGTCTTTATCTCAGAACCTCAATAAAAGGGATGGCAAAAGGCCAGAGCACTGGGTACTCCTCCCCCTAGAGGTGAATTCCTGCCTGGCCCCTCACTTCCCAAATTAACTTTTTTCTAGTCTTTCTTCATTTAGTATGTAGCCGTCTACAGAAACCAGACTCTGAGTGGAACCTTGAACCACACGGGTCATGTTAAGTGATCCCACATGTGTCCACATGGGGCAGTCATCTTTGACCAAATGGGGGCAACCAGCCATCTTGTGTGTTGGAGTGATGGTCAATTTGCATATTACTCTTTTATTAGATAGGATAGAGGCCTGGTGTACAAGTGGGGGCTAGCTGATTTGTCCTGAAACGTGTCCCAAATCAGGGGGAGGGTTCCCTTGGGATATGGGACGGCCTGGGTGAAGTGCCTGTGGTGGTTTGCAGGCCAGACATGGCCCTCACTGACCCAAGTGGAGGCCCTGGTATCTGGTATTTATTTATCTTCTATAATTAAAACTTAGCAACCTTGAGTGGAGCCAAGCAATTTTCATTGGGATTTATTTATATTCTATAATTGAAACTTTGTAGCCTTGAGTGGAGGCCTAGGCCAGCCAGGGTGTGCAGAAAGCTTGGCTTCCTCCATTACTGTGGAAACCCAAGCCCCCTGTTCTCTCTGTGACCACAGCCATCTTGGTTTGGTTAATTTGCATGCTCAGTCCTGATTGACTGGTGGGTGTGGCTTGTGGGTGTGTCAGAGTTATGTTCAATTTGCATATTACTCTTTTATTAGATAGGATGCTATTCTTGCTAAATGTTCAAATACACCAGTCCAACTATAAATGGGATGATCTTGACAAGAACTCAGCAGTATAACTGTAGCCAATTGCAAAGAATAAACCTATATGTAATTGACCAAATAGTTTAAGGTATGGCCAAAACTCCCTTTGAGGCAATAGATCTTTTTATATGAATCCCATGTTTCCTTAATTTGCTACAAGTAAATAAAACTGCCTTTGGACAACCATGTCTCCTTCTTGAATACAACACCCAAAGTAGAGAATCTTTGGATTGGATAACAATATGAGCCACATAGGTCAGCCTCCTGGGGCAAAGAGATAGTGAAGAAGAGCAAAGGATGTATCTGCAGAGGCAAAGGAAAAATATTTGGCAGAGAAGAGACCTTAAGTTAATGTTTTAATAGACATTTTAAGTTAGGTACCTTAAAAGAGAGAAACAGGAACATTTCATAATTTCCAGATGTACATGTGCTACCAGATGGATGGGCTCAGAGTGGGTTGTCCCCAGGCTGGCCTGTAGTGTGTGGGCTCTTTTCCTTTTATTTTTATTTTTAAAGTAATCTTTATTGTTGAGAGTATGATGGATGTCCTTTTTTTTTTTTCTTTTTTTTCCCCTATAGTGTATGGGTTCTTGATTTGGTGCAGGAAAGATTTCAAAACACAAGTCCAGGTGATTTTGAGAGTATGTTTATTAAAGCTGGTGACAGTGAAATAAAGGAAAGGTTTAGGGTAGAAGAAGCCACAGCAGAGCACCTAGGCAAGACTGCTTTGGCTTATATAGGAAAGAACTGAGCCTAGGCAGGGCTCCTTCAGTCAGGGAAAACAGGGCCTTGGAGACAGGATCAGAGGTTGAGCCCGGGTCCAGCTGTCACTGCCCACTGCTCTGCTGGCTGCAGTCTCTCATGAGTTTAGGAAGAAATAAAAAGTTCATGCCTAGAATTGGGCATGGGTCTGCCCTAAAGTAGTTTTTGCCCTGAGGCTTTCTATCCCCCTCTCCCAGCTCCCCTTTTGTTTTGTTTTCCATCAGCTTTCAAGGTGCATTTTTAATCAAAATGAATGTATGGGAGAGTGTGAAATTATTCTTTGTTCTGCTTTACTTTTATCTTAGTTTTTTCTGGCTATAATCCCCCTCTTCCCCACCTCTCCCGTCTTCATCTTCCCTTGGGTTTAGCTGGCACAAATGGCTTTAATTGGGTGTTTTTGCTCTACTTCCCAAACCAGAGTGATTAAAACTATGTATCCTCTGGTTAGAGAGGAGAGTATAAACCACTTGCTTTCATGTGCCCTTAGTTGGTGAAGATAAATTTTGTGATTCATAAGCTGGTTGCAAGCCAGCTAAACAGGTTGGCCTTGTGTAATTTTCTCATCTCATATAAGAAGAATAGGTGGATAGAAGATACTGTTATACCCATCTTTTGAAAATACAATCTACCATAGTAACAAATCATGGTAAATTAAGAAGAAAAAATAAAATTTATACTATTTGAAAAACCTATGCCATATATATATGAAAGCTTATCCCAAATCCATTGTACAACATATGCAAATATATTCCTTCCAGCTTGTTCTGTTAAATCTTAAATTCGTTCTTCATGCTTCAGTTTTAGGGCTTGTGTTTCTTTCTCTTTTTCTTCCTGGCTTATTTTTTTCTGATCACATTCTTCTTCAAGTAGTTTAATTCCCTTCTGTAATTGATCAGCATAGGTTATCTTCAAGGCCTCTTCCTGAAGTTGCAGCTTTCTCCCTATGTCCTTGTAGATGGCATCAGAAAAGTGAGCCCCTCCATTCTTCCATACCATTTCCTCTATCAGCTCCACCAGCTCCTGCTTTTGATTTTCCTTCTCAGCCTCATCACTTCTCTTGTTATTGAAGGCACAGTAGCGGTTCCCACACTCCTTGATGATGCTTTTCAGGTTTACATCTGCTTCTTTTTAAAGGCATGCAGTGTTTGATCACCCAAATCATCTTTGCGAGTGAACAAGATGATCATATGCTTCATGGCTGGCTTCCCAAAGAGGGTCTTGATCAATGCAACTGTTTTCTGATCCTCTTCTCTGTAGTGGCCCAGCTGTAGTACCAAGATGATGGCATGAGGCCGAGGGTGGGAGGTTAGGACATACTGGCCAATTTCCTCACAGGTTTTCTTAAGTGTCTCCTTGGTGTCAAAAAACTATGGGATGTCCAAAACAATAAGCTTCCTCCCTTTCCATTGTTGCTCTTCTTTCTGACACCTCTTGGTAGCAGCATGAGGAACAATTTTAGATTTAAATGCTTTTCTCCCAAGGATGCTGTTTCCTGTTGCACTTTTCCCACTTTAGTTTTCCCCACCAGAACAATCCTCAGAGTGTTGTGCTGATGGCCAGACATGTTTGTTTCAAGAAGTTCTGGGCCTAAGGCTTCCACAAGACCTTATGGAAGGGAAGGAGAGTGAAGAAGGGGGCAATTCCTAAACCTCTTTTCTTTTTCCTTTTTCTCCATGAAAATTTGTAATGATCTATTACTCATATTGATTCCAGGAAGAACAGAGAGATGACACAGTTCAATTATTATGGGACAAATAATAGCTCAGAGTCACCCCACAGAAGAGTATAAAGTTCAGATACTTTCCACAGGGGAACTCCCTTAAAATTATAAAGATCTGATCATCTCAATGAGATGCAAGCTATTCCTGATCATATAAAACAGAGGGAAATCTTTCAATTCTTATATGAATAAAGTATTATATTGATTCCAAAGGTTACCAATGAGTAAAGCTATAGTTGTATCTCACTTTGAAATATTAATACAAAAATTCTAAATAAATTATTCAACACTAAAAATGTAATATTGCGTAATTTATTTCAGAAATACTAGGATAACTCAATATGGGAAATTAGTTGTTACAATACATTCCAATAATAGATGAAGAAAATTATCTAGTTGAAGAAAAGACATTTGATGGAATTCAAACTGACTCATGTTTAAAGCATTTCATAAAGTTGGAATTAATTGATATTTCTCTAACATGAGTTTATATAAGTATAAATTTGATTTACCTTTCCCCCTATAAGTAATAAATAGTGGTTTATAAAGTGTTTTGATGAAGAAAAAATAGATGTTTTTCTAACATGTTTTTATATAACTAGAGTTAATTTTTTTGTTCAGCATCTTTTTTTTCATGCAGGTGATAAGCAGTGCATTATAAAGTTAAGTAATATATTAAAAACTTCAAATAATGGATAATAAGGTGTATTTGAATAAAAAAAGTTATCTGGAATTATTAAGAAACACAATAAGAAAGGAGGACTAGCTCTTCAAGGAGTCAAGCATCATAGTTTCTATGATTAAAGCAGTATGATGTTGGTGCTTTTATAGAGAGAACAGTAAAATGAAAGAAGAAAATCCAGAAATAGACCAAATTAATCATACTCTATTCACTTATTTTCAATTCCATTCCATTATGTTACAGTTATATTCAGTAAGATAGCATCTCACATCAATGGAGGAAGATAAAGCAAATTTGGGGTAACTGTATAACCATATAGAAAAAGATAAAACTACTTCTATTGCCTCTTGCTTTCAAATTCCAAATAAATTAGAATGTAAAAAACTAATCCATATAAATAATAGAAAAAAAAACATTGATACATTTTTTTGTAAAATTGGGATAGGGAAAGTATTTCTAAGATTTGAAAAAAAAATAAGGGAAAGGATTAATAAGTATGATTACATGAAAATCTCACACATAATGTAGGACAAAAAACATCACAGACAAATTAAAGCACACAGGTCAAACTAGGGAAAGAAACATTTTCCAAATTACATCAAAGGGTCGAGTATTCCTGTTATACAAAGAAATTTAAGAAGAACAGAAATGAAAAACCAAAAACTCAATAGAAAATGGACCAAGGGATAGGAATAAATACCCAGAGAATAAGAAATTAAAATGTGTCTTGAATATATCAAAACACATTAACATATATTCATAATAGGAAAAGTAAATCAAAACACAAAAAGTAAAATAAATTAAAATTACACCTCTATTTCTGAGGTCAGGTACTATTTCTCACCTCCAGGTTTGGCAACAATTCAAACATTTTCTGGCCTAATCTGTAGGTAAAGTTATGGCAAAAGCAGGACCTCTCCTGCATGGCTGGCGAGAATCGAAAAACAGTCCAAACTCTACAGAGGAGAAGTCAGAACTGTGCTACAAAAGTACACATTTTCCCTTTGATTGTCAATCTCCAATTTTAGGATTCTTCCTAAACTACTCTGACAGAAGTACAGAAAAAAAGATGCATTAAGCTATTTATTGCGTCATGATTTACAAAAGCAAAAAACCAAAATCCTATGAAATGGTCCTTACTAGGAATAAACTAAGATATATTCACACAGTGAAGTACTAGAGAACTGTGAAAAGGAGTGAGATGCCTCTCTATACCAGTATGGGAAGATCTCCAGGATGTATCATTAAGTGAAACAAAGCAAAACAAAAAACAAAGTGAAGAAAATAATGTAGAGTTTACTCAGCATTTCTTTAACAAGGAGGAATAAGAACTACATATATAAAACATTATATATATATATATATATATATATATGTATATACATATATAATTTTATCCCATGTATATGAAAAGCTAATAGCAGGAGACTCTAAAAACTAAACCAACAAACATTTATTTACATGAGAATGGGAGAAGCAGGATGAAGGGGACAGGGACAGAAGCTGGAAACTGGATGTCTTCATAACACTAAGATATCATAGCTTTGATCTTGAAACCATGTAGGTAGTTTACATAATTGTACAATGAAATTTATGTTTTAAGATATTAAAATCAAAAGCAAATGAAACAAACTAATTGTATTTTATGTGGTGGATGAATCTCACAAGTAATTGGTCCAGGCAACATGAAAATGCAATTATTTCTTTGTCAATATCTAAAGGGATTGTACTAAGGCCAAAAAACAAAACAAAACAAAACACAAAAAACTTGAATTAAAATTTTCCCACCAAAATCCTATTTCAGTTTTTTATTATTTTATTATTATTATTATTATTATTATTAATTTTGTGTGTGTGTGTGTGTACTTTTGAGTCCCTTGAAAAGGCACAGAGTTAATAAAGATCCTAGTGACAAAGAGCACCCTTAGTGCCCAGAGTGTAGTTTTAAAATGCCATTCATTTCCCATCAAATGATTAGGGGTCTATGGAGAAAGTACTGATTTTAGGAGTAGGAAGGAAAGGTGAAATGCTATAAAAAATCTCTAGGAATTTATCAAACGGACTTATGAGTCAACTTCAAGAGAATCAAACTTGACAAAGATGCAACAATTTTAGCATTGATAATAATTCCAATCAATCGAAATGTATCAAATATGTTGAAATTCATGAGTTCATAGCAATGCCTTCTTCTTAAAAGCAATCTATAACCTCATTGGGAGTCTGCAAAGAAAACATTTCATTGTTCTGAACATTGACCAAAAAGGGGAAATAAGCATTTATCTTGTCTTTGTTATATAATTAGACCTCATAGAAATAATAGGATGGTTGAGGAAACTTTTTTAATATGATTTTTCCACCTCATTAAAGAAGAAAAAAAATGATATAATTTGAAAATCATCATTTCTAACCCTTAATGAAAGTAAGCAATCATTAATGTCACAAGAAGAGAGACAATCAAATATTATGTGCCTTCTGATGGAAGTTGACAGCTGCACCTATGAAGTATTCCCACCAAAAAACAGTCAAACCTAAATCTGATCAAGTGTCTCCTTTAAAATAAATTCATACGAAAACCAGAACTAGAAGAGCAGGAGAAATGACACCATGAGGATGTAATCAACAAAATGCGCATTCCTTGGTTCTGTTGGATAAAAGACTTCCCCTTTCTCACCAGAGAAATTTCCTAGAAAGTATCAGGGAAAGTTGGAGACCTACATACTAAGATAAACTTAAGAGAAATAAAACTATTGTGATTTATGAATCTTATTTGAACCTGACTTCAAACAATTTTTAAAATTATGAGACATTGAGGAAAATCTGAATGCCGCTGGTAATTTTATAAAATTTCTTCTCAGACCCAGGATTCTAAAATCCCATTGAATAAGAATTAGATAAAGAGAAGCCAGGGAAGAGAGTCCACACTCTTTCTAGAATGGAGAACTGGCAGGAAGCCTATAACTAGGGAAGTTAATAGGAGGGTGTCACATACATTGTTCCTCCAGATTAGCCAACCCTCTCCCCATGACACCCTTTCCTCACCTCACATTTTACACTATTGGGGTCACAGTTTCTCTCTACTATGTGATGTAAAGGATTCAGCAAACTGCAGTCCAGATTTCCTCTGCCCTTAGTGATTGGTCAACCCCTAGAGTCATATCACTCTGAGATCCTGCTTCTTTTTCAGTAAAAAGGGAGCAGTTTCTAAATTGCCTTTGAGGTTCAAAGACCTGACATGGAGACACTCACTTCCTATCCAGGGAAAAATAGGGCTTGTCAGGCAGCCCTCAGTGTCTATCACAGGGGCAAATGCATGAAGGTACACAAGTCAGCACAAATGTGTCCTATTCAGTATGAGACATGTAAAATTGTGCTAATAATACTACTGACTTTACTCTCTACCATCTGCCATTACCCTCTGAAAGCACCACCTCCCCATCCCTGGCTCTCCCTGCCACACACTGTGCTGCTGGCACAGAACCAGGTCCCTCCTGAGACCAGAACCCATGCCTTGCACACTCCCTGGACCTACTGCCCTCACAGCTCTGCCACTCAGGACCACTTCTCAGCCAGGCTCACCATCTTTATCACCAGTTGATAAGTTCTCAGGTTTTCTCCAAAGAATCTCTTTGAGTGTGGGCTTTTGCTTTGACTGTGAGAATGAAATGATTACATCCTCTTAACCCACTGAGCCAGGAAGCACAGATGCCGTGGAGTCAGTGGAGGAACTATTTGCCTTTAAAGAGACAGTCATATTTCCCCTAATTCGGTGGGTGCTTCAGATTTGCCAAATTGAAACCTTTTCCTCCTGTGCCCAATCTCACACCCAAATTTCCAAAAGCTATATTGGGTGTTTTGGATTATAGTGGATATCCAAAAGGCTCTATTAAATGACCTAAATCTTGCTCAGAAAGCCAGGCACTTGTCTGTCACCTTCCCTGGTGTAGTGGGAGACTGTGGGGTCATTCTGGAATAAGGAAGTTGGATATGTGACTTCTTGAATACTCAGGTGTTCACTAGGGATGGAGCAATATGTGTTTTGAGTCTATTATTTCAGGAAAGTCTCAGAGTACTCATTCAGAAAGTAACAGGATTCAGGTACAAAGCCAAAGTAGTCTAAACTACTGGGAGCCAAGGATAAAAGAGAAGAGGAGGCCTGGAAAGAAAGCGTCCAGTAAACAAGTAGGCTCTCTGTTTTTGTTTGTTTGATGGTTGTTTGTCTCCCCCCCTACCCTCACCCCCATATAATTCTTGCAAGATTGAAAGTTTGTATGACCTGACAACTAAACACACACCTGAGGAATAGATACAACTTTCCCCCCTAACCTTCCTACCTTCTCCCACCCCAGGTCCAGACAGAGTCAGCTTACTCTAGATTTCCCAGTGGATGGATCCATTAGGCTCTAAAAATTGTTTTTAGGTGCGATGCAGGCTGCCAAAACTCATGCTTCACAAGATGTTCTAGCTGTTACATCACTATAAAAATACTGAGTTTTTACTACATACTTGTGACCCAGTGCATGAATTCGATGAATTGAAAGGAAATTATTTAGAAGGTGGCTGGTAGGGCAGGACTGGGCAAGATGGGCTGGACACACCCTGGAGCCAACCTCCTGTGATGTGATGCCTCCCCTGATGACTAAACATGGGGTTCTACCAAAGGCATCTGCAGAGTGAGTGGGATCCATCCTGCAGGTGAGGTCCTGGGCCTGGCCTGCAGGGATCAGGGCAAAACTTGCTCTCTGACATCCCTGTAGGGGTCCTGGAGTGTGAGAGCTCCTTCCTCTCTGTTTCCAGGTGTGTTACCCAAGAATTGCCACTATCAAATTATGAAACTCAGCAGCTCATATGGCAAGAAATGGATAAAATTCATAGGAGCATAAAACTTACCAATGCTAAGTCATAAATAAACAAAAATTAAAACAGGCAAATAAGTAAGGAGGTTGAAGCAGAAATAAAAACTCTCCCAACAAAGAAAAGCCCACACCAAACAGTTTCACAACTGAATTCTAGGAAACATTTGAAGAACAATTATTACCCATCCTTTGAAAACTTTCCCAAAAAGTGCAGAGGAAGGAAAACCTCCAAACTAATTTTATGAAGCCAGAATAACTCTGATATCAAAATTAGACAAGAGAACTACAAGACAAATGAAACTACAGACCAATCTTCCTAATAAATATAAATGCAAAAACCCTCCACAAAAGATTAGCAAATTGAACTCAAGGGCACATTAAAAGGACCATAGGCTACCATCAAGTGGGATTTTAATAAGGGCAAACTTCCTGTTATTAGAGTAAACCTGTACAGTATTATTGTGGATGCCATTGTTAGGACAAAAATCTTAAGGTGTGAGCAGCTCTTACTAAATGCATCTTGCTACGTGTTTAAATGTAGCACAGTTTTTGTAGGCATAGCAAGATGAGCTTGACAGGAACCCAACCCAACCACACAATTGTAGACAACTGCAAAGAAGAAATTGATGTTTAATTAACCAAATAGTGTATAAAAGCATTCCCTTTGGGGAGACAAAGCTGTGGCTGTGAATATCCCATCTCCTTTACTTGCTGCAGAAACTAAAAATACCTTGAGACATCCACGACTTATGCATAAATAGAGCATCCAAATGGTGAAATCCTTGAGTGACATCATGAAACTTTGGAGACAAAGTGTCTAAAGCCAAGACAGATTTGGAGATATAGGATCTAAGAGTAGCTGGTGAGTTAACAATAGCTAGTACAGATGTCAACCAAACAATGGTTTCTGCTGTGGATAACAAACACTCTTTGACTTGCAACAAATGAAGAAAATGCTATAAAATGACCCCGTTTATAATGAGTTTGGCCTCATAGCCAAACTCTTTTCAAGGTAAAAATTTGCTTGTTGCTTCTTGCTATGTAATCCTAAATTAAGGTGACTAAACATCCCGCTTTTTTAAAATGACACGGGACTCGGGACAAATTGTTAAAAATTGGGACTGACCCTCCAAAAGCGGGACATCTGGACACCTTATCCTAAATTTAAGACAAAGGTTGGTGTGAAATGTTAAAAAATAAAAACTCATTTCCAAAAACAGTGACCTCTAATCATCATAATAAAAACATAATACACTGCTTAGACTGGACAGCAATTCAAACATCCTTCTGGACGAAGGCACAGTGGTGAGGGCCAAAGCACAGGTGGTTAGGGGTGATCAGCTAAGCAGGCATGCAGAAGGGCTAAGGGTTATGAGGCAGGCAGGCAGAGTGATTAGGGGCAATCAAGCAGGCAAGCTAAAGGTTACAAGCCACCTGGCCCGAATTGCAAGAGGGATGTCTGATATGGAATCGGGCTTAAACCAGCAGTCGGACATTTCCCAAGGGGTCCCGGATTACGAGAGGGTGCAGATCGGACTGAGGGAACCTCAGCCGCCATGCACGAATTTTGTCCACTGGGCCTGTAGTTTTACATACTTGTCCTGGTTCCCAGATGAGAGAAGCTCAATGTAACTATTACACACCCTGCCAGAATGTCTGTGAAGAGTGGGCACAAAGTTCTGCATTATGGTGGCTTTTCCCTGCAGAAATTTTCAGACGAAGCATTTCCAATGGACTTGGTCACTTATCCAGCAGTTGTTAGTGATGTTACCCAGCAAGGAACCCATATTGAAATGACCTTTTGAACTCTAGCTCTGAGCAACAAACAAGTTTCAAGCTGCACCAGAAGCCACCCAGAGTGTGAAACCACAAGGGCAAATTATAAGCCAATCTAAAACACCGTCACCTAGAAAACAGAGGGTGATGAGGTAAAAAACTGTAAAAAAGGAAGCACAGCACAAAACTGCTTTTCTCAGCCAACATCCTGAGTCTGTAAGATAAAGGAAGAAAATCAAGGATGAAAAAGAAACAGAAAGCAATCAAACAACTGAAATAACTAGCAGCAGCCAGAAACAGGTAGGAAAACCAGTTGGAAAAAATTCAAAGGAGACAGTCTGTTTCCTGATTTGAATTGTCTTTTAAACAGTTAAAGAAAACATATAGATACCAGAAATAAACACAAACAAGTCTTCTTCTGCCTGCCTGCCCCTAACCATTCTGCCTGCCTTCCTCATAACTCTTGGAACCTCTGCATGCCTGCCTGGCTGATCACCCCTAACCACCTGTGCTTTGGCCCTCACCAGTGTGGCTTCATCCAGAAGGATGTCTGAATTGCTGTCTAGTCTAATTAGCATATTATGTTTTTATTTTGATAGATTAGAGGTCACTGTTTTGGAAATGAGTTTTTATTTATTTTTATTTTTTAAAATATATTTTTTATTGATTTTTTCACAGAGAGGAAGAGAGAGGGATAGAGAGTTAGAGACATCTATGAGAGAGAATCATCGACCAGCTGCCTCTTGCACACTCCCTAGTGGGGATGTGCCCGCAACCAAGGTACATGCCCTTGGCCAGAATCAAACCTGGGACCTTTCATTCTGCAGGCCGATGCTCTATCCACTTAGCCAACCGGTGCCGGCAAGTTTTTATTTTTTAACATTTGAACCCAATGGCTTTAATCTGAACATTTTTCAGTCCACACTTGATGTTTGTCTATCTTTTATCCAATATTTGAAATATCTGGGAAATTTAAAAATATTAAATTGACTTTACCTGCCTTTCAATATAAAATGGGAAAGAGGGGGGCTAACATGTTTTAATTTGTTGTTTTATAAACCAATGCTGGATGATCTAAGAGGGACATGCAATTTTTATCCACTAAGGGAAAGGGTCTCAAATACACAAATAATAGCATCTTAAAAATTAGAGGGGGAACGAGCAGTTGTGAGTGAAGAGCCCAGCGAGGAGCCCATATTGGAATGACCTTTAGAGCAAAGAGAAGAGTCATTAAAATGAGAGAGGAAGTCTGTGTGCTGATTCTTGTACTCTGCAGCATCTCCAGTAAGGTTTCTAACATGAAAAAAGAAAAAAAAATGGATGAGTATGAATAGTTCTGCATAAATACCAGTATTTGTTTTTTTCAGAAACAGGAAAAATGGTGCCTTTGGGGCTTTAAGAACCACAGGCTGAAGTAGAAACAGTGCACACTGTCATAGGATTGAGGAGACAGGAGAGGCTGAGGAAAAGGAAGGGGAACCCTAAGAAACAGAGGGGAGGACTGTGAAGTCTTCCATGCTGTGTAATGACAGTTTAGAGCAATTTCACCAAGTCGCCAAGGAGTGGGGACACTCAACTGACAAATGACTGACAAATTATACATTGAGGGCCTTGGACATATCAGATATTGGGATGTAATTCAATAAGTAAACTATACTATAAATCCCAGATAGCTATACTTACATATGGTACATACTTCTCACATATGTATATATAAATTGCCACATTTAATTTTCTAGTATTTTGGTGAGGATTTTTATGTCTATACTAGAGGCCCACTGCATGAATTTGTGCATTGGTGGGTTCCCTCTGGGTGGCCTGCAGGGATTGGGCCGGAACCTGCAGACCCATGCTGCCTGCAGCTCCTACATGCCACTCATGCTCATCCTGCCCTACTGTGCCTGTCATAGGCTGGTGCCCAATTAGTCCTTATTGGGAGAGGCTCATGCTGCTACAGTGGCTCTTGCCAGCCATGAGCCTTGGGTCTGGCTCTCTCCCAAGGGACGTGGCCTGCAGGATTTGGCTGAAACCAGCTCTCTGGTATCCTCCAAGGGGTCATGGATTCAGAGAGGGTGTAGGGCAGGCTGAGGGACCCAACTGGTGTATGATTGGACTGGGGAGGGACTGTGGGAGGGCTCTAGGGTGTGTCTGGCCTATCTCGCTCAGTCCTGATCAGCCAGACCTCAGCAGCAAGCTAACCTACTAGTCAGAGAATCTGCCTTCTGGTGGTCAGCGCACATCATAGCAACTGGTCTACCAGTTGACTGTCTGCCCCCTGGTGGTCAGTGCACATCAGAGCAAGCAGTTGAGCTGCCTTACCATATCACTAGCATATTATGCTTTGATTAGTTTTCTTTGTTCAGCCATTTAGTCTATTTGCATATTACCCTTTTATTATATATGATTCATAAAGGCTATTGGTCCACAGTTTGTTTTTTCTTACAGTATCTTTGAAGGACATTGACCTCATGGAATGAATGGTGAAGTACTTCCTCTTCTCCTGGTGTTTGAAAGTATCTGCAAAGTATTGGTGTTAGTTCCTTAAATGTTTAATGAATTCACCAATGAAGCCACCTGGTACTGGGCTTTTCTTTGGTTGTAGGTTTTTATTTTAATTTAACCTCTTTAGATTTATTTTGTCTTGAGTCACTTTCAGTAGTTAATATCCTTCTAGGAATCTAATGTACAGCATAAAAATGCAAAAGAAGAAAAGAAAATTTAGTTAGCAGTTAGCTGACAGCTTCCTGTTGCCAGAGCAAAAGCCATGCCTTTCCCATGCCCAGCTCAGCAGAGCTCCCAGTGTCTGTCCCAGCAGGTTGTGGTTATGGGTCAGTCTTTGCCCCAGAACTCTCTACTGCATAGGCACAGGCTTTGTCAGATCTAGGGATCTCTTTGTCCAACCAGCTACTTCTTCTCTTTCCTTTTCAAATGTAAGATCTGCAGTGATGTCTGACATGTCCCCTACTCCGTGCAGTGGCTATGCCTGACAGGCAGAGCTTGGAGGACCAAGTGCTGGACGGCGGGAGCCTGGGATGCTAGTCTGGTTGTTCAATTGGATGGCAGTGGGCAGACTGGGGAAATCACGCTGCTGAATGCCTTGGTCTTGTTCTTCCTGCTACTTGCCAGGCTATTACTCAGGCTAGGACTCACAGTACAGGTCTAAACCTGGCAAGAAAGCAACCTGGAGCTGAGCAGAAACTAACACTTCCTGCCATAGGAATCCTGTGGCTTCAGACAGATTTTTAATGACACACAAACTGAACCCTATCAACTTTGCAAAGGCCCAACGTTCGCTTTTTAACTTTTCATGTCTCCCTTTGGACTAGAGGCACACAGTTTTTAAATTAATTTATCTAACTTTAAAATGTTTTAAAGTGTTTCAATAATTTCCATGAATCTTTCCTCTCTTGAAAAAGAGAAATTGCTGGTTGTTTTTAGTAGAAAATGGATTCATGGTAAAGAGCAAATAACCATTTTATTTTGAGATTGTTTATTTTTATTTATTTATATTTTTTAAATCTAGACACTGTCTTCTTCCATTAGGGCAGCTGAAAAGAAAAAAAAGAAAGGAAATACTATGGTCTAGGTGGCTTATAAACAGCAGAAATGTGTCTTCCACATTGGCAGGTTGGAAATCCAAGATCAGGTTGCTGCATACTTAGGTTTGCAGCAACCTGATCCTGGATACGACTCCTGGATCCTGATACGACTCCCCTGAGGTTGCAGACTGACAACTTCCATTTATGTCCTGCATTCCATTTTCTGGCTTGCATTGTGGCTCTTACAAAAACAAAACAAAACAAAATAAAACAAAACACCAAAACAAAAAGCTCCTGTTTGCTCTTGGAGAAGCCAGGGAGTAGCTAGTGCTTTGGCAGGAGCTGCAGACCACAGAGGTGGGACTGGTGACTGTACCATTAGGTTTGACAGAGGATGGGCCAGCCCATGAAAGTTCTTCAAGGCCACACCATTGGAAAACCAGATGACATCCTCAGGTTGTGTAAGAACTAACCAACCAGCTTACCAACCAAACAACCAACCAACCAACCAAATTACTAACCAACTATTCAACTAACCAACCAACCAACCAACCAACTAACCAAACAAACAAACAAACAACAAACAAATCAACCAACCAACGAACCAACCAACCAACATACCAACCAACCAACCATCTAACATACAAATCAACCAACCAACCAACCAACCAACATACCAACCTACATACAAACAAGCCAACATACCAATCAACCAACCAACCAACCAAACAAAGTCTATAAATAAAGCTTTCCTTATTTCTATTCTGAATGTGGGTGAAGAGTTTAAAGAAAGGCATTTCCTTATCTTAGCCATGCATAGGACCCACCATTACATTGCACTTTGATGCCACAAGTGGTTAGAAGTCAAGGAAGGCCGAAGGTTGGCTACCCGGTTGGGTGGGCTGCAATGGGGGACCAACGGTAGGGAACCTGAGGAGCATGCTGGCTGCAGCAGTGAGGGCCTCTGTGAAGCATGGCTGCAAAAAAATTCACTGTTAATTCCTGCTTTCCACATCCTCAGCAGCTATACTGGGTCCACTCAGGAGCTTCAAGCTTGGGAGGGATTCCACTGATGACCTGAGGAGCAAAGGGAGGGGCTGGCATTGGAGGAATAGATGGTTCTTAATATTTTATGATGAAAATAACCTCATCAACTATGAGGGATAAATGTCATTAATTTATTTTGATTTAAAGAGGAAAATAATATACTGAGAGTTAAGAAACTTCCTAAGGATAAACCATGACAAAAATCAGAATTGGAACTTATTTTCCTTACTGGCCCTTCTGGACATTTTCACCAAACAGGTATTTATATAAAGTGCTTCTTTACTCACCTGTTTATCTATTTTTCCCATTTTTTTATTGATTAAGGTGTTACATATGTGTCCATATCTCCCCATTGCCCCCCACCCCACTCCCATACATGCCCTCATACCCCAGTGTCTTCCGTCCATTGGTTATGCTTATATACATGCATGCAGGTTCTTTGGTTGATCTCTTACCTCCCACGCCTCTCCCCAGCCTTCCTGCTATAATTTGACAGTCTGTTGGATGCTTCTCTGCCTCTGTATCTACCTTTTTGTTTATCAAATTATAATGTTCTTTATTATCCATACTAGAGGCCCAGTGCATGAAATTAGTGTACTGACAGGGAGGGAGGGGAGGAGTGTCCCTCAGCCCAACCTACATCCTCTCCAATCTGGGACCCCTCAGAAGATGTCTGACCACCTGTTTAGGCCTGATCCCTGTAATTTCTGCCCTCCCCTGCATATTCCCTCTTCATTAAATAGGGTTTTTTGTTTTTTTGTTTTGTTTTTAACATATTGGACAGTGTACCTGCTGTAGTCTTGACAAACCAGCGCTGAGAGGAATAAAAGATGGCCTGGCAGCTGGCAGGCTCTGACATAAAGCACACAGGGGACACAGCACACAGCCTCAGCCCTCTGGTCTCTAGATATTTTTTGGCTCCCAATCCAAGGACTTGTCCCTATTGTGAGCGCTTGGGGAGGGAGGGGGCATTCAGCAATTCCCTTTCTTCTACCTTCCCAGCAGTCTCGCCCTGGAACATTCGGCCTCCAGGGAGCTCCTGTGTAACTGTAAAGGCCTGGCTTCCTATGTGTCTGCCCCATGCACCTTCCTGAGAACTGGGAGCACATTAGCGAGGCCACACAACCCAGCTCCCACAGGTCCAAGCCAAGTAAGGGGCTACTGAGGAGGATCCCAGTGCCTTGGAAGTGTGAGAGCCTACTGACAGCCACTCATTGCTGGTGTGATTTCAAATTCTAGTTACTCCACTTCTGGGCTTACCCATCGGTGAAAAGGGATGGTGATGGTCATGCTAAGAGCAACAGCAGTTTTGACAGTGAGGGAAGAGATGTGAGAAACATTCACCCTGTGCCGACACGCCAGTACATTCCAAAGTGTTCCTGGAATTTTAGCAAACTGATGACTGCTTATCCCAATGGATCTTCATGGGGATTCACAGGGTTTCATGAAGATGAATGAATTTTCTCATCCCATTAACAAATGGGAAAGTTGAACCTACTTAAGACTCCCCGTTAAATAGGGACAATCTTCTCAGTTTATCATCTTAACTTCTTAAGTGACACCTCCACTGAGCCATGTGTTCCCCAAGTCCTAGACCCCTGAGTACACATTATCTTAGGACTTTGTCCTTCTGCAAACCACCCAATTTCCGCTAAATAGCCCACAACTTTCCTCTGACAAGAGGTAGGACGTGGCTGTATGACAAACAGACTTACCTTCAGGGCACCTGCAACAACCCTTTTCTCTGCCAAACTTTCTGTAAGAGAAGTATCCAGAAATTCCAAGAACTAAACTAGAAAACGGGGCACTCTAAAAACAGGAAATATGGGGACTGGTGCAGACAACTGAAAGAGACATTTATGAATACTGCCAATAAGAAATAGTTTGATTTTCCTAAAACAACAGGAGAGAGCCTGCTTTCTCATGGTTTGGTACAGAAAATCAGGCTCATGTAATTTTAAAATCAAAAGGTATATTATGTTCATTTCCTTCAACCCCCTGCCTTTTGTTCTGCCAATGCTGTTATAACCTCTGCTTGCACACTGCCTACCACCCTCTCATTTTGGAGGAGATGAGTAGAATTTTCCTTTTAGATGAGGAATATGCCTCCATTCTCTGGCCTCCCACTTTGGTCTGATCCAAGATTGACATACACCACATTCCTGCCAATCTGCCAGGCTTCTGCCAGTCTTTTCTTAAGGTTTACAGTCCTGTGTGTTTTTTTTTTGTTGTTGTTTGTTTGTTTTAGTTTTGTTTTTTCATTTGTTTGTTTGTTAGGTTGGTTGGGTTTTGATAATCCCCACCCCAGGTATTATTCCATTGATTTTTTAGAACAAGTGGAAGGGAGGGGATCAAGCAAGTAGAGAAACATTGGTGGGAGAGACACATATTGATTGGGTTGCTTCTTGTACATGTCCCTCCTGGTACAGGGGATAGAGCCTGCAATTGAGGTAGGTGCCCTTGATCTGAACTGAATCCAGGACCCTAGACTCCCTGGGTCAATGCTCTAACCACTGAGACAAACTGATTAGCGAGTCATGTTAATACTTTGTGACTCCTTTTAGCATCTTCATTAATATACATTGTCACTCTCTCAGAATAGGACACTTTGTTATTTGATCATTTCTGTCTAAAATTCCATTCCCCTATGGATACATGTCTCCCTTGTTGCCTGACACATTCAGTAGATGGTCCAGGAAAACTACTGCCCTGCATCTTGGCTAATGCAACCTGAGTTTGATTGACTTTCTGTCTCAGGTACCCTGTCCATTTGGGTCACACAGATAAATAGCAGATAGTGTTTAATCTGAAATGCTTCAATTTAGAGCAACTCCTGCCCCTGCAGTTTTCTCTTTGAATAAGCTATTTTGGAAAAGCATACACCCAATATTTTACAGGACAATTGCTGTATTGGTTTCGGGGCAGGCTTCCAGCCTGTCAGCCTAATTTTTTGTCCTGACCATGGGACAGCAACATTGTATGTGTGGGGCCCCAGAGGCTGTAGTTTTTCTTGAATTTGTCCTCAGTGTTGATTCTTTCTCTTTGGATATGGCAACCTCTTCTCTTGACCTGCTCAAGGGGCCTAATCACAAACTTGCTAGAACAGAGAAAGAAATTGCCCGAAAAGAAAGTTGGATCTGTGACATGACTTCTTCAAGGACTGACATGAGGAGAAGTACTTTTTCCAGAATGTTGGCCTACTTCAATTCTAAAACATAAAATAAAATAATGTTCCCCTCCTCATTCCATAAAAAATGCTTTTATTCACATTATGCCTTTTACAGTTGGTGGGACATAAGCAATGGATTGGTTTTAAAACACTTCCTGCTTTCCTGTATGCTGAGACAGAAAGAAATAGACCAAGCATTGTATCCACAGTGTATTGGGTTAGCTTCACCAGGTTTAATTAAAGTCATGCATAGACTGTTTGAGGGGGCATAATGTGAGTTAGGAAATTAGCATTGGAAATGGCTCCTTGATGGATAATTATTCTTAGTAGTCTGAATTGGAGGTGACCTCAGACCTTACCATCTCCATATGGGCACTTACTTTTTATCCTTTCCCTGTTTTAATCGCAGTAGAGATGAAAGGACTTCCATGAGCAGATATGGAGCTGAGGCCCAAGGTACGAAAGACTCCAAGTCCTCAAGAAGCGTCATTTCCTCACCTCAAACACAGTGACAGAGACCCAGTGATTTTAAACAGAAGAATAAAAAGTCAGTGCTCATTTTTTCTTTAACTTCCCTACCATCTTCATCTCCACCTCCACCTGACCCCTTCAGTGCAATGCTCTCCATGCACATGATGTTTGGGAAATGTGGAAATAAAACTTCAAGTCAGTAGTTGTAGGGTTTTGAACGGAATTGTGAATAAATTTAATCCTACCTCCCCCCACACTGTCCTCATCCATAGATGTGTGATTTTTGTCCAGTCTCTTCCCACACCCCCCCACACCCTTTTCCCCCTTAGCATTATCAGTCCTCTCCCTTTCTATGCCCCTGATTCCCTTATATTCACCAGTTTAATCTTTCGGTAGCCGAAAAAAAATTAGTGACTACATCTTAAAAGACACTTCCATCTTAGACACTGAGTTTCTGACTTACCAGAACTCATGTGACAAGCTGAGGTTTGGCAATTAACTAGAAACAATCTAAATGCCTAGCAGCATATCTGGCCATTGAGCAAGGCACACCTGTTGTAATAACTCACCCTGCCCCGGAGGGTCTGCTGTATCCTCCCCTGCAGGCACATCCTGCTGATAGACAACCCTCCCCGCCCTGGAATGTCTCCCAGACAACTTCCCCCTACTACCTGTGTACTTACATTGCAGCTGCAACAAATAAAATTTGAGGCTTGATCAGAACCCTGTCTTGCCTCCATTTCTCCGAGTCTCCTGTTCTCCCTCATTCCCTTCCAGGTGTCTTCTCGCTCCCATGTTGCTGTCTTGCTGGCCGGGGCATTAATCTGTTCATCAAATTTTTAATTCACTTGATTTTTAGATTCACTTGTTGATAGATATGTATTTGTTGTTCATAACATTTATTTTTACTTTTTTCTTCTTCATCTTCTTAAAGAATACCTTTCAGCATTTCATATAATACTGGTTTGGTGGTGATGAACTTTATTTTTTCTTGTCTTTGAAGCTCTTTATCTGACCTTCAATTCTGAATGATAACTTTGCTGGGTAGAGTAATCTTGGTTAAAGGTTCTTGGTATTCATCACTTTGAATATTTATTGCCACTCCCCTCTGGCCTGCATAATTTCTGTTGAGAAATCAAGTGATAATCTTATGGGTAATTAATCAAGTGATAATCTTATGGGTAATTGTTAAAAAAAACAATTAATTACCTTTTATTAAAGGTAATAGTTTTTTTTTCTTGCTGCTTGTAAAATTCTCTCTTTGTCTTTTGCTCTTGGCATTTTGAATATGATGTGTCGTGGCGTGGTCCTCTTTGGATTCCTTTTGTTAGGGGTTCTGTGCACTTCTTGGACTTGTAAGTTTATTTCTCTTACCAGGTGGGATAAGTTCTCAGTCATTATTTCTTCAAAGAGGTTTTCAGTCTCTTCTTCTGGCACCTACATAATTCTGATGTTGGTATGCTTGAAGTTGTCCCAGAGGGTTTTTACATTATCTTCAAATTTTTGGATTCTTTTTGCTTTCTTGATTGAATGTTTTTTGCTTCTTTGTGTTTCACATCTTTGACTTGATTCTTCATTCCTCTAGTCTGCTTGGGTCTGTATAATTTTTTCCCCCAGTCAGTGTATGTTTAATTTCTATTTGGTCTTTTTTCATAACCTCAAGGGTCTCATTAAATTTATTGGCCTTTTCTAGGGAATTCTTGAAAAACCTTATAACTGTGGTTTTGAACTTTATATCCAGTCATTTCATTTCCTCCATTTCTTTTGCTTGTGATCTGTGTATTTATCTCTACATTTTCACTGCTTCTCTGAGTTGGTAGGGTAGCTTTATGTGCTGGATTGGCTTTATGTCCTAAGTGGCCCAGTGGGTCAGCCTCCCAGTTACCTGAGGTGGACACTCTTGGTAGACCCCTTTGTGAACTGTGTGTACAGCCTTGTAATAGTTAAGTCTTGATTGTTGTTGGTATCACTGGGAGGAATTTACCTCCAGTCCAATTTCTCTGAGGACCCACTGTGTCTATAATGGCAGAACTGCTATGCTGGAGACACACTATGGGGCAGGACTTGCTTCAGTGGGGCTTGGTGCTCACTGAGTCTGCTTCTTGAATGTGTCACTTATGGATGTGAGTAGTTGAAATCTGTTATCTTCCATAGACCACTAGATACATTAGCTTTTGGATCTCTAATGGGGTGCAGGTCAGCTACTGTGTGAGGCCACCCAGCAGGAGCTATAGCAAGAACTACAGTTTTCTCTTCTTTGCTTGTGGTTTGGAGGTTTTGGAGCTCTCTGACCACAGCTGAGGTTTGTTAGGTTAACTGTAATAGGGGAGGCCATTCATAGGCAAAAAAGCTGCTATGTGGGACTTGGGTGGGTTTGTAGATTGTGTGAAAAGCTCACTCAGGGCTTTTCTTGTTGCTACCTTTCTACTTCTTTGAATTGTAGAATTAGATGATTTACCACCATTATTTCTTGCTTTTTGAGGTAGGCCTGTAGAGATATAAACTTCCCCCCTCTCACCACTGCTTTCATTGTGTCCCATAGATTTTGGATTGTTGTGTTTTTAGTGTCATTAGTTCCCAGGATGTTTTTAATTTCTTCTTTAATCTCATTGGTAATCCAATCATTATTTAATAGTGTGCTATTCAGATTCCAAGTGTTTGAGTTTTTATTGTAGTTTATTTCTAATATTATGTCATTGTGGTCTGAGAAGGTGCTTGGTATAATTTCAATATTCTTGAATATGGGAGACTTTGCTTGTGACCCAATATGTAGTCTATTTTTGAAAATGTCTCATGTGCACTTAAGAAGCACATATGTTCTGTGGCTTTGGGGTGAAATGCTCTGAAGATGTCAATTACGTCCATCTATCTAGTGAGTCATTTAGGATTGCTGTTTCTTTGTTGATTTTTTGTCTAGAGGATTTATCCACTGATGTATGTGGTGTATTAAATTCCCCTGCTATGATTTTTTTATCTATCCCTTGATATATTCCAAGAGGTTTTTTATGTATTTGGGTTCATATATGTTTATCAGGATTATATCCTCTTGTTGTGTTGTTCCCTTTCGTATTATAAAGTGACCTTCCTTATCTCTTGTTGTGGCCTTTAACTTTGAGGTCTATTTTGTCAGTTATAAGTATTTCTGCCCCATCTCTTTTTTCATTTCCATTTTCCTGAAAGATATTTTTCCATCCCTTCACTTTTAGTCTGTGTAAATCCCTTGTTCTGATGTGGGTCTCTTGTAGACAGCATATATATGGGTCATGTTTGTTTTTATCTATTCAGCCACTCCATGTCTATTGATTGGAGAATTTAGTCTGTTTATGTTTAAAGTTATTATTGATAGGTACTTGTTTGTAGCCATATTAATTTTTTGTGCTTGTGTTCTTTCTTTCCTTTTCATTTCTTCTTTTACACCAGTCCCTTTAACATTTCTTGCATTGCTGGCTTGGTAGTGATAAACTCCTTATGCTCTTTTTGTCTGCAAAGCTCCTGATTTCCCCTTCAATTTTGATCGGTTTTCTTGCTAGATAGAGTATTCTTGGATTCAGTTCTTTTTTTTTGCAACACTTTGTATACATCCCTCCATTCCCTTCTAACTTGATATGTTGCTTTTGAGAAATTATTTGATAATCTGATGTGGGGACCTTTGTAGTTAACTTTCCGTCTATCCCAGCCTTTAAGATTCTCTCTTTGTTGTTAACATTTGCCATGTTAATTATGATGTGTCTTGGTGTGGGTCTTTTGGAATTCATCTTGCTTGGGACTCTTTGTACTTAAGTAACTTTTTTCTTCCCCAAATCTGAAAAGTTTTCTGTCATTATTTATTCAAATAGATTTTCTTATCCTTGCTGCTCTTCTTGTCCTTCTGGCAGCCCTATTATATGTATGCTATTTCATTTCATGTTGTCTCAAAGCTTCCTTAGGCTCTCCTCTTGCTTTTTAATTCTTTTCTCCAATTGCTTTTCAGATTTCTTGTTTCTCTACCTTATTTTCTAACTCACTAATTCAGTCCTCTGCTTCTTCTTGTCTACTGTTGAAACCATCCATGGTATTTTTTATTATAGTTATATCACTTTTGATTTCTTCCTGATTCTTGCATAGGTTGTTGATTTTCTCATCCATCTGGTATATGAATTGTATGACCATTACTCTGAATTCTTTTTCTGTCATGTTGCATGCTTCAGTTTCACTGATTTCCTTTCTTGGCAACTCCTCATTTTCTTTTCTCTGGGGATTGTGTTGTCTTTCCATTCTGACTATCACCAGAAGGTTCAAACTTTGAATTGCGTGATCCTGGGCCATGTACAGTGGAAGCTTCGCACCACCCGAGTGTCCCTGAAGAGCTCTGACACCAAGATGTGTGACTATCATGGGTTGGTGGGAACCAGGCTCACCCAGGGTCAGCCTTACCAGTTCTCAGTGTGACCTGTGTGCACCTAGAATAAGGAATTCCACCTGAAGAACACTGAAACAGAGACCCCTCTTGCATGTGTCAAAAATAAAAAAAAACTCTAGCATATTTCAGGAGTCAGAGTTCCCTGTGCTTGTACCAAGAGTCTTATATCAGAGTCTCTGTTGCTTCATTAGAGTTAGGGACCTTGAATGGGAGTCACTGGCTATTAGTGTGAATGCAGTGGGAGTCACGGATCACTGGCGCATGTGGAGTCACAGATCCCTGGTGCATGTGATAAGAAACAGAGTCAAGTCACCAGTGCTCAGTGCTACCTCCTGCCCAGAGAATTGGGGTTCCAGTCAGCTTGGCAGAATGGGTTGCATGGTATCACAGTGTCAGCAGGAGGTCCACTTCTGCGCTGTGGAAAACAGACTTCTGTGTATGCTTTCCCAGAATCAAAGTTAGGTGGCACTGCCGCCCTGTGTGGGCTTTAGGTTTGGTCACCCCATTGCATTGCTGGGAACAGATTCCCAGTGTCCACGAACTCCCAGGCTCAAATTCCTATAGAGGCACTGCAGCCTATGTGAGGGGCTGGTCTATCAGTTACTATGGCACTGCCCGAGATCTTGCAGGGAGAGAGATAGGCTCTGTGACTCACATAAATCTGCAGCAGGAATGTCTGTATTCTTGGTGTCTGTGGGTCTGCAGCTGTGGTCACAGGTCTCTTTATCCAGTGGCTGCAGGGTTCTGTTTTGCAAATGAGACCAGAATGGGTGGTGCTGAAGCCAGGATTCTAGGCACAAGCAGCTCAGTTTCTCAAGATGGCATGTTCATAGTGCCCATGCTGGCTGCTGCAGAGTGTATGAGATGGGAGAGTTTTCTACCATCTAAGGGTGCCTAGTTTGACAGCCCCTTGAAAGACCTGCAGCATCTATTTGTCCCAAGCCCCAAGCTCATACACACACACCACATATGTCCACACACTCCTTTATCACTCCCTAACAATCTCACACTCTTTCCCTCCTACCTTCCTGCTAGTCACCATCTCCCTTCTCCCAGATACCCTTTTTGAAAGAAGAGTTATATCTTTCTCCCCCCCCCCATTTTTTTTTTATTAAGGTATTATATGTGTACAAACTTTCCTAATCTGCTGAAGGAAAAAGACATACAAGTCCAGGAAGTACTGAGAGTCCCTAACAAGATGAACCCTAAAAGGTCCACACCAAAGTGCATTATCATTTAAATGGTAAAGCCTAGAAACAAAGAGTGAATCCTAAAAATTGCAACAAAAAGCAGCTGCCATAACACTGCCAGTTAATTTCTTAATAGAAACTTTCAAGGCTCGAAGAGATTGGTATAAAATATGCAACATCATAAAAAGTAATATTACTCTACTTAGGCAGGTTATCATTTAAAATTGAAGGTGATATAAAGGGCTTCCCAGGCAAGAAAAATAAGTTCATTACCACCAAACCAGTATTACAAGAAAATTTTAAGGAACTTCTCTAAGAATAAGTAACAATTGGGGAAAAAAAGGAACATATTATTAATAATCAATTTAAATGTAAATAGATGAAATACTTCAATCCAAGTCATAGGGTACCCAAATAGATGAGAAAAGAAGACCAATGTATATGCTCTATACAAGATACTCCCAACAGAATAAAAAACCCATAGAGCCTGAAAATAAAGGGGTGGAAATATATTTCATGAAAAGAAAAAAGAAAAAAAAACACTAAAATAGCATATTTATATAAGGCAAAACACACTTTTTGACTGTACAATGGCTTGGATGCCCAGTGACTCCCAGTATCCTTCAGGTCTCACTTTTGTTCCTCAGTGTGCATTTGAACTTTGGCCAGATAGGACCTGTGGCCTTCTAGGGTGCTGTCCTGTCTCCCTAGGGCATCTGTGTATTGCAGAAGAGGTTGCTTGTGTAGAAATTACCCTGATTATCCCTCTCCAAGTTCTCGATCACAGCTATCAGCTTCTCTAGCTGCTCCCTCTGATCCTCTCCAGTAGCTGGGTTTTGGAGGCCAGATTATCTCCTCCCAAACACCTGGCCCACGATCTGCAGGCTGTTGTTGTCTGTTTTGGCTACTTACTCATCGAATGACTCTCCCTCTAAGTTTTCCTTGTAGGTAAAGATTAAAACCATATGCTTCATGGATCCTGCCCCAAAGGCCTCCTTTGCCCTCCTCACTGCCACTGTGTCCTGGGCAGTAAAGCTGCCCAGCTGCATCACCTGCAGAAGCACATGGGGCCCAGGGGCTGAGAGCAAATAGCAGTCAATAATGTCCTTATATAACTCCTCCTGGTCTTTACTTCAAAGATGGAGGGCATGTCAACCACCAGGGTGTTCCTTCCATTCCATGTGCCTGTGGCCAACTGGCACTTCCTTGCCATGGCCTGAGGCCCCAGCCTGGACTCAAACAAAAGTTGACAGAAGATACTGTCCTCAGTGGCACTTTTTCTAAAACCAGATTTTCCCACCAGGTTGAACTTCAGTGAGGAAGATGATGGAAACTGCCTATCCTCTTCACTTCCTGAAAGAGAAAAATTATGTGTCTTTTTAAACTAGTGTCTTCAAATTTTTCAGTCTTGGACCCTCAGGGTATATTATTAATGCTGTGGATCTTCCTCCAAAGAAAGTGTCATATCTAAATACATACAAAGGTTTTCAATTTTGGGAGTTTCTCAGGACAAAGGAAATCTACATAAGAAGCCCACTTTGGACCCATGGCCAACAAATAAGTTATACTGAAAAGGTTGTACCACATCCTTCATGGAAACCAGGGAAGATAGTTTTTCTAAAAGTAAATTGGACCCTGTGTTCCTTCAGGGATGGTGCCTAGCCCAGTTTCATGTTAAATAAATGTGAAGTTAGAAGGAGGCAGAGGATAAGAAGTCACACATGGGAAAATATTACCACCTCTTTTCACCCACAAATTCCCAGGAACACTTCTGTAGAAGTGCTCAAGACATTCACCTAAACCTTGGGAGAAAAGGAAGTGTCATCTTTGGCCTTCCACCAAGGACCAGCTGAGGGTCCCCGTGTCTCTGTTCTTTGGGTGGGGAGTTTTCTGCTTGTAATTGAGACAATAGAAAAGTCATAGTTAGTGTTAAAGGCAATATCTGAGAGATGACTCAGGATGAGTGGCTGAAGAGGATTGGAATTTAAGACCATTAGTAGTATATGTGATAGAAATATCTCCTACTTGGCTGGTTGAATTGCAGGACGTTAACAAAAATGGTGTTGGAGAGGGTAACATAGACCCAAGAGCTAAAATCTTCCAGGGTGGGAATCTAGGGAGGTCTAGAGTTCAATGAGCCCAAATGAATTCCAATTTTAATGCAGTGTCCTAAAATCTATTACTTTATTTCTTCTACTCTTTATTGGATTTTCCTTTTCTGCAGTGTTCTGGGTTTTTTGTTGTTGTTGTTTTATTTGTTTGTTTGTTTTGTAACATGCATGATTAATAAATTTTTCTGGGATGTATTTCTATTTTCTGCTCAAAGTGGACATGGAAAGATAAAATTTATTCACAATTTAGTTAAAAACCCTGCAACTTCTGACTTAACATTTCATTTCCACATTCCTCATACATCCTGTGAATGGGGAACACTGCACTGAAGGGGTGAGGTGGTGGTTGAGGCTAAGGTGGTGGGGAAGTTAAAGAAAAACTGAGTACTGACTTTTTTTCCTTTAGTTTAAACCACTGGAAGGGGTCTGAGGGGTGTAGGAAAAGATTGGACAAAAATCTTACATCTATGGATAAAGACAGTGGCTGGGTTAAGGGCGTGGGGTGGGGTTGGGAATCAGGTGGAGGGGAGCTAACTGGGGGAGGGAGAGGAACACCTATAATAATCTGAACAATAAAGATTTATTAAAAAAAAAAGAAAAGACAAGATGTTACATACCTAAGATGAGGTTATATTTATTTATTCCATTTTAAATATTATGCAGTTATGAAACAAGTTTATAAGTAAAGATATACAGGAACTTTCATAACAAAAGCCAAAAATTTGCAATGAACAAATGTAAGTATTATGGCATTTTTATTGCAGCTATTCTGTTTGATTAAAAAAATAACATATTGCACATGAATTTCATTTATGTTTTTTGACTCCCCAGGCTTCTTTTCACTCCCACTGTCATTTAGAGGCAACCAATCAATATTCTGATGTTTTTATGTATCATCTCATGTATATTTACACTTCTACACAGACATGTAGCTATAGGTAATATCTAATACTAATTTTGTATTTTAAGCTTTTACATAAATGACATGATTTGTATAAAATTGTATCCAATTATTTATTAACAAACGTTTAAGATGTTCCAAAATATATACTTCGGTAAAATAATCCCCATATTCTGGATATCTCTGTGCAACAATTAATGGATGGCTTTCATCTGACTAGATATTGTCAATATGACTGGAGAGCACTAGGCCAATTCTCATTGACACAAGCCGTGTGTGAGAAGTCCCAAATCTGCACTTGCACTTGGTGATATTCCACTGGGTATATTTTTTATTACCTTAAGGACATGTATATTTTTCCATTTACACATCCATATTACTGATTACCATTGAATTTAAAAATGGTTTTCACAGTTTGTTTGCTATTCAGGTTGCCTCTGTTATACAGAAATGTTTGCATACTCTTCTATTAATTTAGCAGGATTTTTTTTTTTTTTTTGTCCCTCAATAGGTAAACTTAAGGTGGGTTCTGGCAACTGGAATCTGTCAGTTAACTGCTAACTAAATTTTCTTTTCTTCCTTTGCTTTTTTATGCTGTACCTAGAAGGTTCCTAGGTTCCTAGGTTCCTAGGTTCCTAGGTTCCTAGGTACCAGAAGGTTCCTAGAAGGACACAAACTACTGAAGGTGACTCAAACCTAAATAAAATCTAAAAGAGGTTAAATTAAAATAAAAACCTACAACCAAAGAAAAGCCTAGTATCAGATGGCATTACTGGTGATTTCATTAAATATTTAAGGAATTAATACCAATGCATTGCAGACACTTTAAAAAAACCAGGAGAGGAGGAAGTACTTCACCATTCATTCCATGAGGTCACTATCCTTTAACTATATTACAAAAAAAAACAAAAAACAAACAAAAAAACCCACTAAAACCAATATCCTTTATGAATTTAGACATAAAAATACTCACCAAAATAGTAGCAAATGGAATGTGGCAACTTATAAATACAAGTAATACAAGTACATACATGATAAGTATGTACCATATGTAAGTATATAGCTATCTGGGATTTATACTAAAGTTCACTTATTGAATTACATCCCACTATCTGATATGTCCAAGGCCCTCAATGTATAATTTGTCAGTCGTATGTCAGTTGAGTGTCCCTCACTCCTTGGTGACTTGGTGAAATTGGTGCAAAGTATCATTACACAGCATGGAAGACTTCACAGTCCTCCCTTCTGTTTCTAAGGGTTCCCCTTCCTTTCCCTCAGCCTCTCCTGTCTCTTAATTCCTGTAACAGTGTGCACTGTTTCTACTCCAGTCTGTGACTCTGAAAGCCCCAAAGGCAGCAATTTTACTGTTTCTTAAAAAACACCAGTGTTTATGCAGAACTATTCATACTCATCTATTTCTTTATCAGTTTTAGAAACTTTATTGGAAATGCTACAGAGTACAAGAACCAGCACACAGATTTTCCCTCTCATTTTGACGACTCTCTTCTCTTTGTTCTCCCTCTTTTTTTCCTCTAATTTTTAAGATGCTTTTATTTGTGTAAATGAGACTCTGTTCTTTAGTAGATAAAAATCATGTCTCTTTTAGATACTCCAGCTTTGGCTTAAAAAACAACACACCAAAACACCTTACTCTTTCTGCTCCCACTTTATATTGGAAGGCAGGAATAGTCAATTTAACAAACATTTTAAATTTATCCACATATTGGAAATACTGAATATAGACAAATATCAAGTGTGGACCAAAAAGCATTCAGGTTACTCCCATCCTTTTTTAAAGAAGACATGTGTAGTTATTTCTAGTATCTATTTCTTTTCTTGGACTTTTAAAATACTCCATCCAAATCTCCTAGCTGTAGGAAAAGGGCTGTATCCTTTTGAATTTTCTCCAACTGGCTTTCCTACCTGTTTGCTGGCTGCTGCTAGTTATTTCAGTTGTTTGATTGCTTTCAGTTTCTTTTTCATTCTTGATTTTCTTCCTTTATCTCACAGTCTCTGGATGTTGGCTGAGAAAAGGGGTTTTGTGCTGTGCTTCCTGTTTTGCAGCTTTTGACCTCATCATCCTTTGTTTTCAAGGTGACTATGTTTGAGATTGGCTTATACTTTGCTCTTGTGGTTTCACACTCTGGTGTGGCTTCTGGTGCAGCTTGAGACCAGACACTTGTTTGTTGTTCAGAGCTAGAGTTCAGAAGGTCGTTTCAATATGGATTCCTTGCTGGGCACTTTACTAATAACTGCTGCATAAGTGACCAAGTCCTTTTGAAATACTTTGAAAATGTCTGCAGTGAAAAACCACAATAATGCAGAACTTTGTACCTGTTACTCACTCATATTCTGGCACCACCTGTAACGGTTACATTGAGCTCCTCTCACCTGGGCACCAAGAAAAGTATGTGAAACTAGAGGCCACTGTTTTGGACATATGTTGGTTATTTTTAACACTTCACATCAACCTTTGTCTTAAATTAAGGATCACATAGCAGAAAGCAATGGAAAAATGTTACTTGGAGAAGAGTTTGGGTACAAGGTCAAGCATACCAAAAATGGGATCATTTTTAGTCATTGCACTGTAGCATTTTCTTCATTTGTTGCAAGTAGAGGAGTGTTTGTTATCCACAGCAGAAACCATTGTTTGGTTGACTATTGTTAACTCACCAGCAACTCTTAGATCCTATATCTCCGAATCTGTCTTGGCCTTAGACACTTTGTGGCTAAAGTTTTATGATGTTACTCAAGGCTTACACCCTTTGGATGCTCTATTTAAGCACAAAGACATGATTGTTAAAGTAGTTTTATTTTCTTCAGCAATTAAAGGAGATGGAGGAATCACAGACAAAGCTCTGTCTCCCTAAAGGGAATGTTTTCATACACTATCTGGTTAATTATACATCACTTTCTTTCCTTTTTTGTTTTTTCATTATCGATTAAAGTATTACATATGTGTCCTTATTGCCCCATTGACCCCACACCTTATTCATGCCCTTAAACCCCTGGTGTCTGTGTCCATTGGTTATGCCTTTATGTTTGCATACAAATCCTTTGGGTGATCTCTCCCCTTACTCCCACTCTCCCCTATCTTCTCTCTGAGGTTTGACGATCTGATCAAAGCTTTCCTGTCTCTGGAACTGTTTTTATTCATCAGTTTATGTTGTTCATTATATTCCATAAATGAGTGAGATCACGTGATATTTATATTTTTCTGAGTGGGCTATTTCGCTTAGCATGATGATATCCAGTTCCATCAAAGCTGCTGCAAATGGTAAGAATTCCTTCTGTTTTACAGCGGGGTAGTATTCCATTGTGTAGATGGACCACAGTTTTTTAATCCACTCATCTGCTGGTGGGCACTTAGGTTCTTTCCAAATCTTAGCTATGGTGAATTGAGTTGCTATGAACATAGGAGTTCATATATCCTTTATTATTTGTGTTTCTTGTGATATATTCCTAGAATAGGGATCACTGGGTCAAATGGAAGTTACATTTTTAGTTTTTGAGGAAACTCTACAGTGTTCTTATCTCCATAACAACTTATACCATACACAAAAATAAACTCAAAATGGATACAGGACTTAGACATAAGATGGAAAACCATAAAAATACTAGAGGAATCCACAAGCAGCAAAATATGCCAAAGCAATTTCTTCACTGATACAGCTCCTAGAGCAATGGAAACTAAATAGAAAATACACAAATGGGACTATATACAAATAAAAAGCTTCTGCACAGCAAAAGAAACCATCAACAAAACAAGAAGAAAGCCCACTGCATGGCAGGACATATTTGCCAATGTTATCAAGGATAAGTATTTAATTCCTAACATGAACAGGAAACTCATACAACATAACAAAAGGAAGATAAACAATACAAGATAAAGGACCTAAATAGGTACTTTTTGAAAGAATACAAAAGGAAGGCTAAGAGACATACGAAAACATACTCAAAGTTACTAATCATCTGAGAGATGTAAATCTAAACATTTGTTTTTTTCTTTGCAGTTGGCTACTATTGTGAGGTTGGGTTGGGTTTGTGGCAAACTCATCTTGCTTCCCACTATGCCTGTGCAACATGTAAACACTTAGCAAGATGCATTTAGTAAGAGCTGCCCAGACTTTAACATTCTTGTCCTAACTAACAATGATATCCACCATAGAATGGCACAGATTTAGGCTAATAACAGGGAGTTCACCCTTATTGAAATCCTTCTTGATGATAGCCTATGATCCTTTTAATGTGTCATTGAGTTCAGTTTGCTAAACTTTTGTGGAGCATTTTTGCATTAGGTTTATCAGGGAGATTGGCCTGTAGTTTTCCTTCCTTTGCCCTTTTGGGAGAGTTTGTGAAGGATGGGTAATAATTGTCCTTCAAGTTTGCTACAATTCAGTTGTGAAACTCTTTGGTGTTAGCTTTTCTTTGTTGGGGGATTTTTTTTAGTCCTGCTTCAATCTCCTTACTCATTACTTACCTGTTCATATTTTTTATTTCTTTATGATTTGGTCTTGGTAAGTTTTATGCTTCTAGGAATTTTATCCATTTCCTCTAGTTTATACATTTCTTGGCACATGACTATTTACAGTAGCCTATTATGATCCTTGTATTTTTGTTATATCAGTTGTAATGTCTCCTTTTTCATTTTTGATTTTTTTTATTTGAGCCTTCTTTATTTGGAAATTTTAGTCTAATGAAATGTTTGTACATTTTGATTATCTTTTCAAAATATAGATCCTAGGTTTTTGTTTGTTTGCTTTGTTTTTTAAAAAATCTTTTCTAACTGAAACCAGTTTGGCTCAGTGGATAGAGCATCGGCCTGTGGACTGAAAGGTCCTGGGTTCGATTCTGGTCAAGGGCATGCACCTTGGTTGAGGGCAAGAGGCAGCTGATCGATGATTCTCTCTTCATCGATGTTTCCTAACTCTCTATCCCTCTCTCTTCCTCTATGTAAAAAATCAATAAATATATTAAAAAATATATATTTTGTATTATTTTTTTGATTTGTTTCCTTCCTCTGCAGACTTTGGGTTTTGTTTTGTTTTCTTTCTTTCTTTCTTTCTTTTTTTTTCTTTCTGAGTTCTCAATGTAAAGTTAAGCTGTTTTTTTGAGATCTTTCTTCTTTCTTAATGTTGCATCTAACATTACACCCTTCCTCTTAGAATAGCTTATGTTGAATTTCATGTTTTGGCATGCGTGTTTCCATTTTTATTTCAAAATATTTTTATTTCCTTTATGATTTTTTTCTTGCATCCATTGGTTGTTGAGTGTATTGTTTAATTTTCATGTTTTTTTTTGTGAGTTTCCCTGTTTTTCTCCTGTTAGTGACTTCTATAGTTGAATAATATTGTAGTCGGAAAAGATATTTAGTGTTTTTTAAATATTTTTAAATTTGCTACTATATATATATGTATATATATAGTAGCAAATTAAAAAATATAGAGGCTAATACATATATATATATATATATATGCGAACACACACACACACACACACACACATATATGTGTGTGTGTGTGTGTGTGTGTTTGTTTGTGTGTATAATGTCCATTCTCTGAACAACAGGCTACTCAGGACTGGCACCTCAACAAAGGACTGAGTCACATAAAATAGTGAAGAGGTAGATAAACAGAAAATATCTTTATCAATTAAAAATCTCTGCAAAAGCGGTGGTGGCAGCTGTGAGTGCACCATGTGGAGCCTGCTGGCCGAGCTGAAGTAGCTCCTGCAGGTCATCAGCAGAGAGGAGTGGCTGCACAATTCCCACATCCTGGCCCAGAAGGTGTGATCTCAGGGACAGCCACTGTGGCAGGTTAGTTTGAAGTCCTCCTGGCTGTGCCACAGGGTTTACGGATCTGCACAGCTGAGGGCCTTCAGTGCATGCATCCTCTCCTCTCCCCCTGGCATCAAACATCCCCCAGCATGCTGTCACCCACGTGTGCCTGCAACAGTCTCAGATCATGGTGTTAGCAAGTTCCCGCTGCCTTCTCCCCTTCCCCCCACCCTCTGCAGCACCTCCATCAACCCCAGCATGCCTATTTCCCCCACAGGATGTGTGCATGTCCCCTCCAGCACACTCACATTCTTTGGAGGGTGTCTGGGTGCTGAGGGTCAGTGCCTGTAAGATGACAGTGAGAGGGCAGAGTGCAGCCACGAGATCACCTCTGTGGGGCTAATGCAGGTGCTGATGCAGGAACAGATAGGGACAGTCACACCTGGTGGGCCGAGGCAGCCCTCACTGAGGTGCCTTCAGTCAGCATTCTACATCAGGAACCGAGAGGAGGCGTGGAGTTCTGTCCTCTCAGTGAAATGGTGGAAAAGTCAGGGCGACTGCAAAATGTGCACTTTGGGTGCCAAAGGCTGCCCATACTGAGCCTTGCTCACTTGGACCCTACTGCACTCTTGCCAAATAGTGGATGACAGGAGGCGCTTTTTCAAGTTAATGAGAGAAAATATTGATTCTCCCTTTGCCTGTGAAGGTGGAAAGTGGAGAGGGGAGGCATGTGGGGAGTGAGTGAGCTTCCCCACCTGGGGGCTCCAAATCTGCTGTTGATTCCTTTCACTGCTGAATAGAAATATACAGGGTGTCCCCCCTAAATGTATACACACTTTGAATACCTACTAATTCTAATGGGTTTAAGCATAAAAAGAAAGAAACAACAATGGAGCTGTCATCTGTTAAAAGTGTGGGCACAAAGTGGCAATCAGACATTTACTGAGGGGTTCTAGATTGTAGAAGGTGCAGGCCGGACTGAAGGGTCCCCCTTCACCCCACTGTACAAGAATTTCATGCACTGGGCTTCTAGTAATGTATAACAGGAATGCAGAAGGTTGGAAGAGACCTTATAGCATATGTGATGTGATATAACATTCACTGAAAATAGAATATGATAAGTTATGGGTGCATATTGCAAACTGTGGAGTAACCAACAAGAAAAATCAAATAAAATATAGAATAACACAAGAGTTGAAATAAGACAGAATTTAAAAAATTCTGAAAAAAAGCAGAAAAAGGAAAAAAAATAGATGGGACAAATTGAAACAAATAGAAAGAGAATTAATTTAAACACAACCTTATCAATAATCACATTAGATGTAAATTATCCTAATGCTCTAATTTGATAGTCAGATTTGATTTTGAAAAAGCAAGACCAAGCTGAATGCTATCTAAAGCAAATTTCACTTTAAAAATTAGAACAGAGACAGGTTAAAGAAAAGAATTAAAAATTATATACTGAAAGGGATACATCATGCACAGATTAGGCACATGAAACCTTCAGGGGGCTGTATTAATATCAGATAAAGCAAGCTTCAGAATGATACCATTTTTACACCCTGGATAGGGAAAGACATTCCATAATGATAAATAGGTTACTTCTTCAATCCTATCTAATAAAAGAGTAATGTGCAAATTAACCATCACTCCATTATACCACAAGCCCACCCCCCACCAGCCAATCAGGGGAAAATATCCAAATGATCACAACCAAGATAGCTGCAGCCACAAAGAGAGGAGGGAGACTTGGGTTTCTCCAGCGATGGAGGAAGCAAAGCTTTCTGCACACCCTGGCCAGCCAGGCCTCCACTCCTGGCTACAAAATTTCAGTTATAGAAGATAAATAAATCTTAATAAAAATGGCAGCAGCCAGGGAGCTGGAAAGAGCAGTAGGCTAGGGTTGCCCCTGATGATGGAAGAAGCAAAGCTTCTCCAGCCCTGGCCTGTCTTGGCCTCTGCTTAAGGCTACAAAGTGTCAATTATAGAAGATAAATAAAACCCAGATACCAGGGCCTCCCCTTGGGTCACTAGGAAGTGTGGCCATCCTGCAAATGATCGCAGGCTCCTCATCCTGGCTGCCCCATGCCACAATGGCACCTTACCCTGATATGGGACACCATTCAGAGCAAACCAGCCGGCCCCCACTCGTGCACAAGGCCTCTATCCTATTTAATCCTGTGTAATAAAAGAATAATATGCAAATTGACCATCACTCTAACACACAAGATGGCTATCCCTATGTGGTCAAAGATCCAGGCCCCATGGGGACACAAGATGGCCACCACAAGATGGCTAGCAGGGAAGGGCATTTGGGAGAGTCCAGGCCTGCAAGGTAGGGCAGTTGGGGGTGATCCATCCTGCAGGAAAGAGCGGTAAGGACTGACCAGGGCACAGAGGAGGGAAGTTGGGAGAGATCAGGCCTTCATTGAAGGGCAGTTAGGGGGAACCCAGGCCTGCAGGGGAGAGCAGTTGGGAGGAACCAGACCCGCAGGGTAGGGCAGTTAGGGGCAAACAGACTGGCAGGGGAACAGTTAGGCATCAATCAGGCTGTCAGGGGAGTGATTAGGTGGTAATCAGGCTGGCATGCACAAGTGGTTTGTCGAAATCAGGCAGGCAGGCTGGGGAGCACTTGGGAGCCAGCAGTCCTAGATTATGAAAGGGATGTCCCATTGCCCATTTAGACCTGATCCTGGTGAGGAGGGCAGTTGAGGCCATCAGGCCAGCAGGGGAGCAGTTCAGTGGTGATCAATTCAGTAGATAGGCAAGTGGTTAGGAGCCAGAGGTCCCAGGTTATTAGAGGGGTGTCTGACTGCCAGTTTAGGACCCATCCCTGCAATTGAGCCTAAAAGGGCAATCAGACTCCCTTGAGGGGTCCCAGATTGGATAGGGTGCAGGCTGGGCTGAAGGACACCTCCTCATGCATGAATTTCTGGCAATGGGCCTCTAGTAAGATAATAATACTGAATTTTCATGTACCTCATAGGTAACTGAGATTCAAAAAAACCCAAAACAAAACAACATACCAGCGATCTTTAAAATTCAAGAAGTAAATGCTGACCAAAACAAATGGAGAAATATTCAAATGCACACTTATAGTTGGAGATTTCAACATTCCTCTCTCAAAATTGGAATTATCTTCCTTTTTTCCTAAATTGAGCACAGACAAGGGAAGAGAAACTGGGTTTTCTAGTTCAGATATCTCCCACCCAACTCTGACTTGTGGCTTTATTGCCATATTTCCTCCAGTCTTATCTGAAGAGGTTCCTGAGGGTCAGAGAACTACTTAGATTTGCTTCCTTATCTCTGGGCAGTGTGTGGCTTGGTGTGTGCCATCTACTCTTTGTAGGCCCCTGTTTCCTCCTTTGTCAGAAATAGAAAGCAGTCTCTCCAGTTTAAAGATCTCCTGAAACTACTATGAGTGAACTGAGGAGGAGATTGTTGACAGTGTTCTGGGAGGATGAACTGAGAGGTGCTGTTGACAGAGTTTTGTGAGGATGATCATCAACTCGGCTGGAAACATATCTTCCCTGACCAAGCTGCTGCTCTCAGAACCTCTATGAAGAGGCTAAATTACACCAGCATGATCAAGCTTACAGAGCCAGCATGCCATATCTAATGGGCAAGGGTTGTCCAAGGGTGAGCAGATGCTGTTGTCCCTTCTGAACAAGGTCACTTGCCCTGTTAATGTAAAGGAGATGAGAGAGTCTTGGGATGAGGAGATGGAGTTGGGGTGGGGAACATCATCCACTCTTTTCAATAAAGGAGATTTGCTTCATCAATGGGTAGCAAAAACACGGGGAAATGACCATTAACCCCTTACATTCCATCCTTCAGTGACAATATGGTGTGTGTCTTCCAAGCTCAAAAATCTCCATATTCAGAGGTAGAATTTGACCTTGTAGGACAATCATCAAGGCCTTTTTATAGATGCTGAGTATCATTTAGGGATTCATGACACTGCTACCTTTCCATTACCGAGTTCCAGCTCAATTCCATTGTGGTCCCATAACATATCCCATATGATTCCAATTCTGTTAAATGTTGTGAGATTTCTTTATGGTTGAAGATTTGGCCTGTCTTAGTATATGTTCCATGTGCACCAGAAAAAATATGTTCTCAGCAAATATCAACTTCTATAAACCTCAATAAATCCACTCATTGAGGGTGTTATGGAATTCTTCTAGTCCTGGTTCTATGTAGCTGTTCTGTCAATTGTTGAGGGTGTGGTGAAGTTTCTAACTCTAATTGTGGATTTGTCTATTTTTCCTTTCAGTTGTCAGTTTCTGCTTCACATTTTTCTCTGTTGTTTGGGAAAACACATTTAGGATTGCTCTGACTTTTGGTGGAGTCACCTATTTATCATTATGTAATGTTCCTCTCTGTTTCTAGTACTTTTCTTTGTTCTGAGGTCTAATTTATTTGCTATCAATACAGCCATTCCTTCTTCCTTTTACATGAGTGATACTTGCACCATTAATCTTTTTCATCCTTTAATTTTCAGCCTGTTTCTACCATATGGTTGGGTCATGAGTTTTAATCTACTCTGCCAATCTCTGTCTTTTAATTGATGTGTAGACAGCGAAAGTACTCTCTTCCCTAGTTGCCTGGATTACAACCAACATGGGGGTGTGCATGTCCCCTGGAAAACCTGGGTGCCCCTTCCTAGATTTCTTCTAGCTCAATCAATGTTCATTGGTGACTCTCCAAGCTCCCTTCCTCCCAACCAAAGAGCAATAATCAAGTATTTCATCACACTAGACATTTGCTATTCTTTTTTTTTTCCTCTTTTATTTTCATCAGTGACTATCTCCTTCCTCAGCAAAGTGACAGTGGTAGAGTTTCCTTGCAAAAGAATATTGACAAATGGACAAGGCTAAAATCAAGATTCCTATCAGGGCCTCTGCTGGGATCTGTGCACAACCCTTGAACCACAATGCCCTTTGGCAGCAGAGGAAATATCAAGTCTCAGCATTTGGCACTAGTGGTTCCATTTTTGTTCCTAATGTGTTCCAGGGCTTGTGGGCCTTTTGCTCCACTATTCACTCAACTGTTGTAGATTATTTTCCATTTTTACTTGTTTCTTTAGTGATGTAAGGGTATCAATGACCTGCGAATTTGTTTCTGTGAAGGCCCCAGGTGGAGGATACTATGAAGAAGTGTATTGAAATTACTCAGCAGTATTGAAGGTGGGCTTGAGTTTGTGTATGAAGGTAGAGACACTAGGGACAGAGATGTGTGGGTGGCCAGATAATCCAAAGTCTTAGTGGCTCCTAGAGACTCAATTCTCTGGTTAAAGTTTTCTTGGACTTGTAGAAGCCCCTGCATTCAAGCTGCAAAGGGGTCTGATTGGAGATCAGGGAGGAGGAGTCCCTTCCTGAGACAGATGGGCAGTTCAGTGTCTTATATTTTTATGGGCACTTACTTCAATGTGTAATGTGGTGGGAGAGGAGGTCTGTACTGTGCAATCCACTTGGTTGCATGGTTTTTGCAAACGGAGTTAGGAATGACAGAGCAGTGTCTTTGATCAATGGGCATATAAGGCATATATATAAATGAACATCTATGAATATTGATTTCCATTAACACAATGTGAATGTCCAGGGCATTTGTTCATGCAATTCAGATTCAATTGAAACAAACAGGTATGGACAGAGGCTTTGGGTTGAATCTGCCCCTTGGTCCCCTGGGGCGACCAGGAATGATTCCAGGATCTGGGACAGCAGCTTGAGGTCTGTGGGAAATAGGCAAGAGCAACAATTGTGGGGCTCTAGTAAGAAGAGCTCAGGGGTCCATGTCCATGGGTAGGTTTAGAACACAAGGAAAGCCTGTGCGCCCTGGAGGCACAGATACCAGGAAAGGATGTGATTGTCAGGTGATGGGTCCAAGTCATACTTAGATAAACTCTGTCACTCAGGACGGATCTCAACTATGGTCTCTGGCTTCCAGCTGGCAACACAGGACCAGGAAGCCTAGGAGCGCAGCTGTGTGCAGTTTCCCTGCTACCATCCATATGCGTAGCCACCAAAGGACACTCAACCTCACCACCCCAAGCACAGCCTGCCAGCCTCTCTGTCACACGTGTCAGCTCTCTTTGGGGCTCTGGAATGCCAGTGTCTGCACTCTATGATTTTCACGTACCACCTTTACCACCTGCAACTCCCCACCTTGCAGATTCTGGTCATTGAAGTGGCTGTGAGTCTGGAGGTGAAGTGCCTGTGGCCCAGGATGCTTCTCCAGGTGACGTTCTTCACAGCCCCTGTCTTCCCCACCAGAATGAGCCTCAGCATGGCCTGCATGGTGTCTTTGGAACCTGGAGGACAAGTCATCTGTGAGCTTCCAAAGCTTAAAGCAATGTATCCTGGTAATCTGGACCCAAAAGCCCTTGGAAGAAGATCTACAGTGTCTCAACAGTGCTTTACCAACCAAAGCCTTACTAATCTCAGGAGGATCTTCACCATTTATCCCTGTCATTCCAGCTACACCATGTTCACCTGTAGATGCTCAACATCTGGATGGCACTTATCTAGCATAGTCCCCTTCATCATTCCAGACATGACCTCACCTCCATTATCCCTGGTGGTCTATACCCTGCAGATGTGTCCCTATTTGAGGCTACAGTGGCATCTGCCATACTTCTCCCAGATACCATTCTAGGAAAGATGGGCAGGAGGGGTCAGTAGACTGAGTGTGAAGAGTTGTCTGGAGAACAAGACACTCTGGGTTTGACTCACAATCCCACCATTGGCTAGCTGTGCCACCTTGGAAGTTGTTTAATCTAAACATGAAAATTTATTCAAAAATGGGACTGAGGGTTGTTTATTCTGGGGTTGTTTAGAGGATTCAATGAGATCACCTCCTTCCTTCTTTCTTTTCTCCCTCTCTCTCTCCTCCACAATCCTCCCCTCCCCCTTAAGCATGCTGCCTGTTAATAAGACATCCTTTTAACTCTCCATTTTGATTCCCTAACATTCTAGATGGTGAGTAACATTCCATTCTGTATGTGTTTTGATATCTTCTTCAATCTCTTCCAAGGAGATCAGACTGGGTGTATATCCTCATTTTATACTTGGGGAATAGAATCGTAAGCTAATCAAGTTCATACCTCCCAGATGGGCAGGGGCACTGACCTAGTTAAATGCACATTCAGGGCTCTTACTGTTTCACTCCAGACACTTTTGGGGTCATCTTCTGAGTCCAGAGTTTGCCCATTCCTCTCACAGAGCTCACACCAGGGACAAGTATGCACATATTCTTATCATAGGCATTTTTTTCATCTCTTCTGTCCTTCCATTCTTACCCCAAAGAGTCCCAAACACAATTTCATTCATTCATTTATTAAATAGATTTAACTACCTATACTGTATCGGGCCAAATCCAAAAACTATTGACATCATACAGACTCAGCCGTGCTTCCACATTCCACAGATGTCAGAATAGAGGAAAGAACATTGGAAGGGCCTGGGATGGATTTGGAATGATACTGTGAGAGGGTCTGGGGACTTTGCTTTGTATGTTCAGGGATTTCAAATGCAAAGGGCAGACAGGAGATTGTAACACTTATGGTAGTAAGAAAGCTTTAGATATTAAATTTTGGAGGTAATTCTATGTTAGTGACTAAAGCTGTAGATATTATGTTTTCCCAGGAGATTCAGCAGCCAGGAGAGACTGTGAAAAACCATGAGAACTAGAACATTTGGCAGGGCCAAGGGAAACACTTAGGGTGGTTGTCCTTGGATACAAACAAGAAGAGAACTGAAGTTTTGGTTTTGGAAATTGGAGAAGAAACCTATATCCCCGGTTATTTGCAGCCTCTGACACTGCCCTGGGAGTCAAGTCACTGTCCTGTCTCAATGTTTCTAAATATGTTCAGTGTCCTGGAGAGATTGGGACACTCCCCTCCCATTCCTGACATCCTGGCCCAAAGCTGAAGCTTCTCCATCTAAAGTGTCTCTACCCAATCAGTCAGTATTTAATGCAATCGAACATTCTATGCTCACCAAGTCCCTGTGCACAGGGCAGTCTGTCCTCCATCTGCCTCTCCAGCCTCAGAACAAGAAAGCCCATCATTCACATGTTCCCCAGAAAGCAGTTGTCAGGCCTTTGGTAGCTGCCTTGTGCCTTCAGGCCTGTGACTGTTCCAGCCTCCCCCACACTCTATCTGAGTCCTGCCTGTGCTTCAGTTTCTACTTCTATTTCCACCTCTTCATGTTTACCTGGTTACCACAAGTGACTGTTCTCTGTAGTTGGCACCGGACAATGAAGAGCCAAAGGAGAGGCAGGCTGAATACCTTGTCTCTGGCCAAAGGACTTAGATGATGGGCTGGCCTGGTCCTCAATCAAAAGGCGTTCATATTTCTTCAGAATCTACCCCCACACCCAAAACCTTCATACTGTTCACCCCCATGGAAATCAATAGACTCCCATGATTGGCACCAGAGCAGAAATGGAAAAAGAGCCACAGATGCAAAGGCTGGGAATTTTGCTAATGCAAGGAATCCTGGCCAAAGGTGGAGATGAGAAGGTTCAGGGAATTGACAGTACTGTGCATAAACTGGGATTTAGGGGGTTCCTAGACAGGTCCAGAGAGCTAAAATCTGGGGTTACAAACACATACTGTCATAGAGGAATGGAAACCATGTGAGATCTCATATGTTAAACCTCCAAGGGACTGAGATTATTCACCTAGTCCAGGGCTTCCTGGACCTCCTTTTTCTGTGAATTAGCTAGGGGATTCTGTCAAATGTGTATTTCTCAAAGATTTTGGTTCACACCTGTACTTTCATAATGTAAGCGCCCCCACACCCAGGCCAATGACTATGATGCACTCAGTGCCTGATCTCAGTGTCTGAATCAGAATTCCTAGTCCAGCCCCTCATCATGCAGAGGAGGGGAGAGAGTTCAGAGGGCACAGCCATGCATACATTCCTGAGCAGCTTGTGTTGAGGAGCAGGTGTTTAAGGGCAAGTGTTTGAAGACCATGGTCATGACCTTTGCAGTCTCTTGCAAGTTGCTTTCTGGACACTTGGAGGAGAGTGGAATGCTTTAGGCGGTTCAGGCCAGATACACAAAGGATTTTCAATTTAATGCGTTCTGAGTTAATACTAAGTAAAATGTCCTCAAAAATCTCTTTGCCTTAATGGATATTTACATGGGGCATCTTTGCTGCCTTCTAAAGCATGTTTTGGTTCTTGGAGGAGGGTGAGCAGACCCCTTCCTTCCTTATTAGGGAGTAGGTTAGGAGCGGGCTTAGCCCAAGCAAAAGAATGTGCATCTAGGCTGGAGGAGATATTTGCTATTGCTTCTGAAGCTTCTGTGTGTGCACGCATCCTTACACACCTGAGAGTGTGGAGTTACTCTTTCTAGATCACATGCACCTTCCTGGTATCTACTAGAATAGAGGTGCTCACTCAGTGAGCTTCTTGCAGGCACTGCATTCTTCCAGGTCCTCAAAGATCCTGCTCTCTGGCCTGCTCTCTTCCCCTGCTGGCATTTAGCTTTCCTGCAGAACCAGTGACAAGCTCCCAGGCTGTCCCAGAAGGCCCTGACTTACTTCTGTCCTCTGGTTGTGAGTGCAGCAGGTCATGGGGAAGTGTCCTGATTCTCAGAACTCAGAGGCAGGAAACTCAGGGAGAGGGGGCCCAAGAGACCAACTTAAAGAGACAGCAACATTCACCACTGAGGCAGTTTGATGGGCAGTTTCCATTGGGAAACACAGCTTTAGACTGTAGTGATGTTCTCAGAAGCTCTCTGTGACACTAGCACTTGTCCCCTTAGGGGCTATAACCTCAGAGGTGAAGAGAATATTAGGTTTCTGGGGCCTATTTTCACTTCTAACCTTGATGAAAAATCTTAACTTCTTTTGTCTTTACTATTTTCCTACAAAATGGCCTCTTGTGAGCCTCCTTTCCTGGAACAGTGACACCTAGGTGGTCCTGTTGCCAGGAATCACCTGCAAAGTCTGGTTCTCACAGGAAATGAAGGCATTTTCACTATTAAAATTGGGAGAACAGGGAGAGGATGAAAACTGTCATTCAGGGCTTACTCTAGCCATCTCTGTAGATCTCTCCCACCAGGCCTGAAGGGGAAAGCGGTTGGAGGGGATGGACCAGGCTTGCAGGGAAGGGCATTTGAGAGGGTCCAGGCCTGCAAAGAAGGTAGTTAGATTCTCTCTCTTATTACTAAAATTTGGTACATTGTAAAAAATTAGCATTTCTTCATTTGCTATATTACCTTAGGGCAGTTTCAGAGACTTTAGTTGAAATTCACCATATATGGTTGTTCCACCTGTAGGGCCCCTCACAATCCTGTCTGAAAATGGAAACCTGGTCAGTAGTTTTAGATTCAATGTTGGTTACTTTGCTAGATCCACTCATCTTCCTTCCTGCTGAGTACGTGGGTTTTGTATAATTTAGTGTTCCATTTTCGTTGTTCTTTAGTGGAGTAAAATAAACTATTGCTAAATGGGGCTTGGGTGACAGCTCCCTTGCTTTCCAGATTGCATTGTTTATCTGGGGTCCATGTAGATCCTTTATCCTTGTAGAGCATAGGAGAAATGCTGGTGCCTCCTTATATTTCCAAATAGTTATTTGTGGTCTTTCACAGCTCATAAATATGTTCCCTAATTCTAACTTTAAGTTATACTTTCAAGTGATATTTCTTCAAGAAATATTCCAAAAACAATGAGGCTACAACAACTGTTTATTCACGAATTAAGCTTGGAGAATATAATTGTTAGAATTTGAAAGATGGCAACATTCATGAGCCCTGGTTCAATTCAAAGTAGAATTTATTTTGTTTGGCTCAGGACAGAGTCAAAGTGTTAAGTGTTGTGCCTGCTCTGGAGGAGGAACAGGTGAGGATTTGGAGACTCAAAGGACAACTCCTCCATTTCATCATCAGGCCAGCACCAGCCAAGGAGGGGTCCAAAGTGACCCTGAACAGATTTCAGGGTGATCTTTATGGTGAAGTTTTTTCTTGGCCCAGCCTTCTCCTCTCATCACTCTGAACACTTCAGCAGGTACAGATAAGGGGACATGGGCCCTGTAACCTAGCCTTTATAGCCTTTGCTGGGACCAAAACTTTAAGTGATGAGTTAAACAGACAAGGAGGAAGTGAGGGCTGGAAAGTGCCGCAGTTAAGGCAGGATATGTGCTTTCCTGTTCACAAATGAATTCACAATAGTTCATCCTGTAGCTCATTTCTTTGAAATAGAGTGGATTATAAGAAACAATAAAAAATTTTGTGTGTGATACACTTGGTAAACATTAAAATTACACCTTTTTCCCTTGGTAAAGAGGTACTTACAGTTTTTATCAGTACTAATAAAGCACTTAAGGACATATGTTTATGGGAAAACTAAAGTGAAGCAAAAAATAAATAAATAAATAAAAGTCAAATTAAACCCAAAAGGAAGAAATGCAGATAACAGCAGAAATTGTGCAAATCAAAATGAAAAGCCCAGAAAGGAGGCAAATGACTGAATGTTAACAGATGGATCCAGCAGCCTCTGAATTCTTTCTGTTCTATTCTTCTGCCCTTAGGGTCATGGAAGGGATAAGAATTCAGGTTTGTCCAAGAAAAGAAAGGGTTATGAAGTAAAGTGACTAAAAAGTCTTGGCAGATGAGTAATGAAGGGAGTGGAGAGTGTGCTGAGAGTGGCAGAGAACTGTGGGAGAAGCATACTTGCTTCCCTGCTTCCTGCCTTCTTGGCTGTTGGTTCCACATGTTAATGGGGCTGGGATCTGTCACTGTCTGTAACTACACAGGACTCTGATGACCCCAGGTACTCAAAGCATGGGAGCTGAGGCCCACAGTGATATCGCTCCTTCACACAGACCCTCAAGCCAAGAGTCCCAGGACTGGTCCCTCTATGTGCTCTTCCATGAGGACCCCTGTTCATTGGCACAAACAACATCTGAGTGAAGTGTTGATAAGCAGCCACACTGAGAGGAGGTGTGGATAATAAGGGCTCAGGATTCAAACCAGTAGGAGAGTCTGAGGACTTGTTCTCATGGGGCAAGGCCCAGAAATTGGTGTATGGTGTAATTCCTTGGAGACATCAGATTTAGATTATATGACACTTAATCTGTCTTTTTCTCTGTAAAGATTTCTGGCCTCTGAGAGGTTATCATTTTGTCCAAAACCATAGATGCTGCTAGTGGCAGAACCAGAACAATACAGCTTTCCTGACTGCATTTCATGTGTTAATGGCAGACGATAGTGCTGATGTGCTAATGTGACAATCTGCTCTGTAGCTCATGGATCAAAACTACTGTCACTGATGTTAACAGATGGAAACACAGTGTCAGATACATTAGCATTGTGTGCTGCCAGCCGAGCAAGGTGGCTCCTGTGTATATAAATGCATGGACATTATTTTGTTTTACTTTGCAAAGACTGAGGTCCTACTATGTTTTTTAGATGAAACTATTTATAATTTTTCAAATTAAAATTTATTGGGGTGATATTGGTTACTAAGAATATGCATATGTCTAGTGTGAAATCCTATGGTACATTATTTGTATATTACATGTTGTACCCACCATCAAAATTCTGGTCTCTTTCATTTCCATAGATTTGACTCCATTTACCCCTTAAAAATCTCCATCCTCCTTTCTGCTAGTAACCACCATACTGTTGTTTTTGTCTCTGACTTTTTGTGAAACTACTTATTCTTTTCTGTGACTTTATTGTTCTTCTGGAGTGTGAGGTTGGGACTTGCCAGTGGGCCTGGAGTATGCTCTCAGGCAGAGGTGGTCTCAAGACTTGCTGTGCTCACACCAGCTTGGTAGTCTGCCCACTCCCTTAAGAGTCCAGAGACCTTTCATTAGCATTTTTTCTCAAAAAGAAAGAATTTGGGGTTTGTTTTCCTGCTGCATATATTTATTAAATTCTTCAATAAAGGGCTGAGTTCATACACTGTAAAAGTAAGGAGAATGGGGTGGGGTGGTTATAGGGCTTGGGAGCCCTGGACAGTGAGGCTTTGCTGAGAGACAGGGTCAGGCAGAGTTTAAAGGCCTTTCTGAGAAAGTCAGCACTTCCCTCATTAGCAGCCTCTGTGGCCCACCTGGGCCAGATGTGTGGGTGGGGGAGGGAAGGACTAGTGTAGTAAAGACAAGCTCATGCAGAAGGGGAGACCTCTGGGATGCTGAGCTTATGAAACATGAAGAGGGAAGAATAAAGGTGTTGTGTGAGATTCCTAGGCTGATGTAACACAGTACCCCTAACTGTGTAGCTTAAAGGCACAGAAACTTATGGTCCCATAGTTCTAGGGATCCAACATCAAAAGATTGGCAGAACCATGGTCTCTCTGAAGGTGCTGGGGAGGATCCTTGCTGGTTCCCAACTCCTTGTGGCTGCTGGCAATCCTTGGAGGTCCCTGGCTTATGGATGCATTGTTCTCATTTCTTGGCTGTTGCATTTTATAAGGAAAACCCAGGCTGTACCCTCCAAACTGTCTTTGAAAACTCAAGTGTATTGCTTTCAAGTTCTTCTTTGCACCTAGTAAGAGAACATAACTCAGTGACTTCTCTCCCACTTCGTAACAAGTGTCACCTTTCTTCCATTGTCCAACACCACAGTCCTCTATTTGAACTGAGACCTCACCTTTAATATTTAACTTCCCAGCAACAGAATCTGCAAGGATATCTAGACATTTCCTATCAAGTGCCCTAGAATGTTCTCAGTATCTGTGCATTTCCCAATTCCCCAACCACAATCATATTTTAAGCACTGTTAAATTTATTTTTTGAATAAGGTGTTACATATGTGTCCTTATTAAGCATTTCTTTTATAGCAGAATCTCACTTCCTGGTTTACACACTGATCTGATGAAGTCAATACTCCTTTTTAAAGGTCACTAAAGGGAGTTACAGAGTGGTTAACTTATCCACCTGTGGTAGGCTAAAAATTACACCCTCCCTAAATCCAGGATAACCATGTTCTAATCCAGAACATATAAATGTTATCTTATTGCAGAAGTGATAAAGTTATTGATTTTGATATGGGAGATTTTCTTGAGTTATCTGAGTGAGTCCTACATATAATCACAAAGACCCTCAGAAGAATGAGGCAAGATCAAAGGAGGGAGAAGGCAATGTGATGATGGCAGCAGAGATTGGAGTGATGTGATCACAAAACAAGAGATGCTGGAAGGAGCAAGCAATAGATTCTCTCCTGGAAATACTCTCAGCCACAAGGATACATCAATTTTATCTGCATAAGACTAATTTTAGACTCCTGACCTCTAGAAAACTAAGAAAATTAATTTGCATTGTCTCAGAAAACTAATTTTTTTGTAATTTGTTATGGCAGCAATGGGCAACTGATATACCAAATTGTTTATTATGGAAGTGTCAGGACCGCTCAAGAAACCATTCCTTTCACCTTCTGTTATTATTTTTGCAAAGTTGTAATAATTTTGAACCTTGAATTCCATAAGGCAGACTCTGATAGAAGTTTGATAGAAGATAAAGAAATGTATTTTATAAACCCAATTTTAAAATAATCAATATATTTGCACATTGACATGTATGTCCATGATGTAAAGCATAAAGGGAGAAAGGAATAATAGGAAAATGTAAAATAGGAAGCCATGTCTTTCTCTACATTCATCTATTTACTTCTACATGGAAGGATCAGCATCCTGGGAGGTGGGGAGAGCACCTTCATGAAGTTGCAGGTGGGGACCAGCAGCAGAGAGACAGGTTGCTCACAGCAGAGCTGGGTGTGAAAAGAAACTACTAAGGATGAGAAGCATGGCCAACTGAACAGCACAGGAGAGACATGAGGCAGAATTCCTTCTATCAAAAGTCTCCTACAGGGAGGTCACTTCTAAGAGAGGGTACAGGGGTGGGAGCTGTGTTCCAGTTGCTCCTCCATGGCCAAGGACCTCAGAGCTATGACCATTCAAGACTGTATCCTATCACCTATAGCATCTATGGATTCTATTTCAACCACGTCCCTCTTTCCTTTTGGGGACCTATGAGTGTGCCTGGAGAAGCAATGAATTGTCCAAGAAATCATAAAAGGCAGCTTCTGGCAGGACAAGCTTCATTCAGGGAATATGGGGAAATTGGGCAGTGAAGGAGATATTTTGAGCAGGGGATTCAATTCTGGCTCTGCTCTGGACTCATATATATGCAGCCTCTAAAGGTGAGCTTCCTCTGTGTATGACTTGTAGGGTTGCTCAAGAACCTGTGCTTAGAGTGTATAATTTTTAATGATGATTTAAAACAATGGGCTTGTATTTTCCTTTTGTGCAAGACCTTATGAATTACATAGCTGGCCCTGATCTGTGACTTTATTGTAAATAGAAAAACTATTAATTGGGTTCATTCAAGGTTACCGAAGTCATCAATACCAATAATTGGTCCAATAATATGGCCACTTACACCATTATTTCCAAATATATCTGCTTCCCTCCATGGGTAGCAGCCTTATTGTCACTTCTGTCACCTTTGGCCCTTTTAGTACCTAAGCTCAAGTTTAAGCATTGACTAACTACTTTCCTTAGTGAAGGAAAATGTGTAATCAAAATTTAATCTATTTGTGGTGATGCAACAGACAACTAGAACATCTTGTCAACCATGAGAGATTCAACAGTCTGTCTTCACCTGAAAACAATTTTTAGATTCTTTGTGATCCATCCACTGGTAAATCTAGAATAAACTAACTCTGTCTGGGCCTGGAGAGGGAGAAGTTAGGAAAGGTGGAAGGGAAGGTTGCATTTACTCCTTGGGTACATCTTTATATGTCATGCAATGTATGATTTTAATCATACAAGAACCATATTTAAAAAAAAAACAATAACGGAGAGATTGTGATCATTGGAAGACATTTCCCAGGCCTCTCGTTCCTCTTTTCCACTTGGCTCCCAATGGTTTATGCCCCTTTGTCTTTTTACCTGAGTTTTGGTAATTTCTAAATGAGTAACTGGAGACCTTCCTGAGAGAACAGACTCAAAACCCATATTGTGCCATCACTAATAAGATCTCAGGATACACCAAGTCCCACGTCCAACTTTGTTCCTCCAGAATGACACCACAGTATCCCACTGCACTAAGGAAGGTGGCAGACACTGTGCCTGTCTTTTTGGGGAAATATTTATGTCATTTAATAAGGGTCTTTGGACACAGTACTATAACCCAAAATACCAAATATAGTAATTTTGGTACAAGAGCAAGCACATGAAGGAAAAGGTTTCAACTTGGAAAGATTGAAGCACCCACTAAATTAGGAGAAATATTACTGTCTCTTTAAAAGCAAACAGTTCCTCTACTGGCTCCACCCAATCTATGCTTTCTGCCTCTGTGGTTTCAGAGGGTGTGGACAATTTTTCTTCACAGTTAAAACAAAAGCACCAGCTTGCAGAGTGTCTTTGGAGAAAATTGGAGAACTCATCAAATGGTTGAAAAGGTGAGTCTGGCTGAGAAGCAGACTCACTGCTTCTCAGCACTAGATTGTTTGGGCAGTAGGTCCATGGAGTGTACATGGTGTGAGTTCTGGCGCAGGCAGGATCAGGTTCTGTGCCAGAAGTACAGCAGGTGGGTGCTGTCAGAGGGTAGTGAAGGAAGGTAATGAGGGGGTCAGGAGCTTTATTAGTACAATTAGAGATCTTGTGCATGAAAATTCCTGCAAGATTAGGCCTTCCTTCCCCGGGCTGCAAGCACCAGCTTCCCTCCAGCACCTGGGACCCTGGCTTTCCTCCTCTGGCCGCCTACAGGCCTCTGAGACCTGGGCTCATTTCCCTTGGGCCCTGGCTTGGTCTGGAAGGACCTCTGGTCTAATTAGTACATAACCCTTTTAGTATTATAGATGTTACAGGTCTCATATTGAACAGGACACATTTCTGCTAACTGGTGCACCTTCAATGCATTTGCTGCTCTGAAAAACACTGAGGGCTGCCTGGCAAGCCTTCCTTTTCCCTGGACAGGAAATGAGTGTCCCCAAGGCAGGTCTTTAGAGCTTGAAGGCAATATAGAGACTGACCTGTCTAACTCCCTCTTTTTACCGAAAAAGAAGCAGGATCCTGGAGAGTGTGGTGACTCTAGGGGTTGCCCATGCCACTAAGGGCAGAGGAAATCTGGACTGCAGTTGCTGCATCCTTTTCATCATTCAGCAGACAGAAACTCTAATCTGAGTAGTGTGACATGTGAGATGAGGAGGGGGTGTCATTGATAAAGATTTGGCTATTCTGCAAGAAAAAATGTATATGAAACCCTCCACTTATTGGCGTAGTTACAGGTTTCCTAAAATGTTCTGTACTGGAAATAATGTGGACTCTCCTCCCTGGCCTCTCTTGATCTAGCTCTGATTTGATGTAATTTTAGAATTCAGAGAAGATACTGAAGGAGGCCATTGTGTGCAGTGGTTAGGAGTGAAGGTGGTAGTCAGACAGACTTTGAATTTGATGCCTGTTCTGCCCAATACCTGTTAGCACTGTGACCTTGGGCAAGTGTTTCAGCATTTTCAAGCCACATCATGTCTTTATTTAAAAAGTTAGAATAATAAAATTAGCTTTTTGCAGGCTATTATATGGGAATAGGTGAGATAATGTATAAAAAATTATCAGAGTGCTTGTTTTAGAATGTCAGCAGTGGTTATATTACATACATATCAAATTTTTATTGTTGAAAAATGTTAATTTACTCAAAGATAAATGGACATTAGAAGGAACTTTCATGTAGCTAGACCTAGCTTCCACAATTATTAAGTGATGCCAATGTTGTTTCATCTATAACATAGTGTACAGATTCTATATACTCATCACTCTCCAGCCACACCACATTATTTTGAAGCAAATATCATTGTTTCATTTTATCAGTAAATATTTGAAGCCATTTAAAAATATGATCATAATCAGATTTCAAAAATCAAATAGAATTTTTTTACAAAGTTAACAGTTTTCTTCAGATTTCCCTGATTGTCTCATAACTTAAAAAACTGTTTGAAGTTGGATCCTATTAAGATTCATAAATTGCAATTGTTTGGTTTCTCTTATATTTAATTTAATATATAGCTTTCTCATCTTCTCTGTTTCTTCCTGGAAATTTTTTTTTTGTGTAAGAAGGAGGAAGTCTTTTTCCCAAAAGAACCTGGCAGTTTACATTTTGTTGATTAACATTCTCTCGGTGTCATTTCACCCACTCTTCTAGTTCCATTGTTTCTGGTGAAATTATTTAAGGAGAGGCTTGATCTGACTCAAGTTTGACTATTTGGTAGAAATAAATTATAGATTCAGCTGTAAACTTCCCTCAGAAGGCACATAATGTCATTTTCTTTGACATTAATGGACATTAACGATGGCCTATATTTCATTGAGGATCAGAAGTGATTGTTAGGTCACCAAAGGAGGAACGCATGAGGCCAGAGTGGTGAGGGATTATGAATTTATTCACTCATCCTCACACCAGGTGCCTGAGCATGGATGTTTCCACCCCCAGTGAGGGGGAAAGAATGAAATGTGGTCACCACAGGTAAAATGTGGTCTCAGCACAGGGAATATCCATAGTGAAATAGCTTGAAAAGCCAGTTCCCAGGGGAGGAGTATTGATTTATTCCTCAATTCCTCAATCAAAACTAATAGTGATGACATAAAATTATATCATTTTTACCTTATTAGATGGAAACATCTTATAAAAAAGTTCCCTCCAACCATTCTCTCATTTCCACAAAGTACAGTAGTATATGAAAGATATGACAAATGCTCAATTCTTTCCCCCCCTTTTTTTTTGTCAATGTTCATAACAAGAAGATGCTTTCTTAGCACACTCCCAAGGGAGCGATTGACTGTTTTAAGTAGAAGACCGTGTTATGAACGCATGTATTTTAAAATACCTGATATATTTTGATTCATTTGAGTTATTATCAATGCTCACATTGCCCCATCAATGTCCAGGTACACTCTTTTGAGGTTGGATCTTAAGTCCTTTCCATAAGATCCCAGTGATTTTTGAGAGCATCTTTGCTTTCTTGACAAGAGAGTGAAGACTCAACTGAAGCATTTTCTGCCTATTCGTAGAATCAGGAATTATTAATAAAAATTCTAATTTTGGTGGGAAATAGCATTTGAAAACCACACTCTAGGCACAAAGGGTGGTCATTGCACCGTGCTCATTATTATCTCTATTACTTTTCAAAGATTTTCAAAACTGCACACACACACACACACACACACACACAAATAGGATTTTTTAAAACAATTTTTTAAACTTAAGTTAATAACACTAAAGATGAACAATAACATTATTGCTTTTTTAAGTGTCTTAGACCAATTCATCCACCCACAATATACAATTAGAGTTTGACATTTCATTTCGATTTTAGAATTTTAAAATATATATTTGTATAATTATGTAGAAGATCAAATCTATGAAATCTTAGTATAACCAGTTTCCAGCTTCTGTCCTTGTTCCCTCCACCCTGCTTCTCCCATTCCCATGTAAGTAAATTTTTTGGTTTAGTTTTTAGAGTATCCTGCTATTGCCTTTTCATTTATATGAAAAAGATATGTATTATATTTTATATATGTAGTGCACATTCTTTCTTATTAGAGAAATGGTAGATAAACTCTACATTATTTTCTTCATGGTTCTCCCCCCCACTTAATGATGTATCCTGGAGATCTCTATATGATTGTACAGAGAAACACATTTCACAGTTGGATAGTCCTACACTGTGTGACTATATCTTAGGTAATACAACCAGTCCCCACTGATAGGCATTTGATAGGTTTTTGGTCTTTTGCTAATACAAATAATGATGCAATAAATAGCATGATGTGTCATTTTTCTGTATTTTTCTCAGTGTAGTTAAGGAATAAATATTAAAATGGAAAATTGACAATGAATGAGAAAATGCATATGTGCATTGGCAGCATAGTGCTGACTTCCCTTCTATAGGGTTTGGACTGTTTTCCATTACCACCAGCCATGCAGGAAAGGACCAGTTTCCATCACACCTTTGCCAACAGATTATGCTAGCTAATATTGAATTTTTGCCAAACATGGAGGTGTTAAATATTATCTCACTTCAGAAATAGAGGTGTAATTTAATTAATATTTCATTCATTTTATTTTTTTTTGTTTTGATTTCTTTTTCTCTGAATGTATGTTAATACTTTTGATTTATTCAAAGTACATTTAAATTCATTTTTCTCTGAATGTTTATTCCCATCTCTTCCTCCATTTCCTATCAAGTTACTGGTATTTTGTTTCTGTACCGTTGATTTTCTGTGTATAATAGGAACATTTATCCCCTAGATTGTTTGCTGAAAAATATTACTGCCCCTAATTTGACATTTTTGCTTTAATTTTTCAAAAGTATTTATTATCCCACATTATCCATGATTTTTTTATGTTATCACATTTATTCATCCTTTTCTTTACTCTATCTCAAGTCTCAGAAATATTTTTCTTACCTCTAGGTTACAAATACAGTAAGTTACCCACGTTTTTTTTTTTTCTCTTATTTATATGCTTTTCTCTCTCTCTCTCTCTATTTTTTTTTTTACATTTAAACTTCTAATCTGCTTGCAATTTGACTGGCATGAAGCAATGGATGCAATTTTTTTTATTTATTTTTCTGTATGGTTATACAGTTATCCCAAAGTTGCTTTATTACAACATCGTTAGCTTCCTTGATGTGGTATGCTGTCTTATGGAATCTAACTGTAACACAGTGTAATTGAATTTAATATAAGTGAATAAGAAATGTTTAATTTGGTCTGTTTCTGAATTTTCTGTATTTGGTTCACAGGTCTCTCTACTGGTACAACAATTTCACACTTCTGTAATCATAGAAATTACAATGCTTGACCCCTGGCAGAGTTAGCCCTCCTTGTTCTTTTTCTTCATTGTGCTGAATAACTTTCTTTTTTTTCTTCATCCAAATGAACTTTATAATCTACCATTTAACTTTATAATCCACTATTTTTTACCTGCTTAAAACAATGGTGATGACAAAAATTTTAACATTACAGTTATACTATCTAAGAAAAGAGTAATATGGAAATTAACCACCACTATGACATACCCACCAGCCACGCCTGCCAGCCAATGAGGTGCAAATATGCATATAAACCCAACAAAGATGGCTATGGTCACAGAGATCAGGAGGGAGGTTTGTGTTTCCCTGGCAATGGAGGAAACCAAGCTTTCCACCTACTCTTGCCTGCCTAGGCCTCCACTCATGTCTACAAAGTTTCAATGATAGAAGATACACAACTTCAAACAGAAATGGTGGCCTCAGAACTGGAAAGAGCAGGAGGGTTGGGTTGCTACCAATACTGGAGGAAGCCAAGCTTCCTGCACACCTTGGCTGGCCCAGGCCTCCACTTAAGGCTACAAAGTTCAATTATAGAAGATACCTAAGTCCCAACAGAAATGGCTGCCACCATAGAGTGAGCAGAAGGCTTGGCTCTGCTCCAGGCTTCCAAGTTTCAATTGTAGAAGATAAAAAGAACCCAGATACCAGGATCTCTGCTTGGTTTGCCAGGGGTCATGGCTGGCCTGAAAACCACCACAGGCCCCTGGCCAGGCCACCCCACACCCTAAGGAACCCCCACCCTGATCCAGGACACCCTTCAGGCAAACCAGCAGGCCCCCACCTGTGCACCAGGCATCTATCCTATCTAATTAAATAGTAATATGCAGATTGACCATCACTCCAACACAGAAGATGGCTGCCTCCATGTCAAAAATGGTTGCCACCATGTGGACACAAGATGGCCACCAAAAGATGGCCAGCAGAGTAGGGCAATTGGGAGGGACCAGACCTGCAAGGGAGGGCAGTTGTGGGCAATCAGGCAAGCATGGGAGGGCAGTTGGGAGGGACCAGGCCTGAGAGGGAGGGAAGTTTGGGGCAATATAGCCTGCAGGAGAGGGAAGTTAGGTTTGATCAGGCTTGCAGAGGAGGGCAGTAGGGGGTGACTGGGCCTGCAGGGAAGGGAAGTTGAGATAGACCCAGGCCTGCAGGGGAGAGCAGTTGGGGGGTAAAATTCTGCAGGAGAGGGGCAGTTAGGTGCAAAGAGGCTGGCAGGGGAGAAGTTAGGCATCAATAAGTCTAGTAGAAGAGTGGTTAGGGGGTGATCAGGCTGATAGGCAGAAGCAGTTATGGGCAATCAGGAAGGCAAGAAGGCGAGCAGTTGGGAGCCAGCAGTCCTGGATTGTGAGAGGGTAGTCGGCCATCCATCAAAAGGTCCCAGATTGGAGAGGGTGCAGGCTGGCCTGAGGGATATCCCCCTCCCCCCTTACACAAATTTCATGTACTGGGCCTCTAGTCCTATATAATCAAGGCCTAATATGTAAATCAACTAAACAGTGGTACCATCAGTGGAATGACTGGGTGATATGACATGCACTGACCACCAGGAGGCAGACGCTCAATGCAGGAAATGCCAATTGGTGGTCACTGTGCTCCCACAAGGGGAGTGCCCCTCAGCCAGAAGCTGGACTCTTGGCTGGTGAGCATAGCAGAGGTGGCAGGAGCCTCTCTTGCCTCCATAGTAGTGCTAAGGAGCAACACATCAAATGATAAGGAGCAGTGAGCAGGTGGGCAGACATCCCCCAAGAGCCCCCTGATTGTCAAAGGGTGCAGGCTGGGCTGAGAGACTCCTCACTCAGTGCACAAATTTTGTGTGCCAGGCCTCCACTATAAATAATGTTAGAGAAATATCTACTTTTTCTTCATCTGAAAACTTTGTAATTCATTATTTTTAACTTTATAATCCACTCTCTCAACTAGGGGAAAACATTATGATAAAAATTTTAAATTTATACTTATATAAGATCATTTTAGATAATTACCTATAATTCAAATGTATAAAATGCTTTAAACATGGGTCAGATTTTAATTCAGTCAAATGTCTTGACTACACTAGGTAATTTTCTACTTGATCTATTAAAAAGATGTGTTGTAACAATAAATTTTGTTATGAATATTTCCAAATAAAATAGGTTTATAGCTTTATTTATTGGTCAAATCTCTGTTAGCCTTTAGAATCAACATCACACTTGATTCATAACAGAATTGAAAGATTTCCCTCTTCTTTTATATGATTAGGAATATTTCATTTAATATTGAGATGATCGGTGTTGTAGAGGTTTAAGTGAATTCTCCTGTGAAAGTACCTGGCCATGGTACTCTTTTGTGGGAAAAGTCTGCTTTATTATTTCCTCCAGGTGAGTAATAGGTGATTACTAATTTTCATGGAGGAAAAGAACAAAGAAAATAGGTTTGAGAATGGTCCCCACTTACCTAAGTATCCTTTTCCCTTCTCCTTCCCTTCCTTGAGGTCCTGTTGGTACCTGCACCCCAGAGTCTCTTGAAAGAAGATGGCTGCCTGTCAGGACAACACTCTGAGGATTGTTCTGGTGGGGAAAACCGGAAGTGGAAAAAGTGCAGCAGGAAACAGCATCGTTGGCAGAAAAGCATTTGAATCTAAAATTGCTGCTGGTGCTGTTACCAAGAAATGCAATAGGGCTGTGCGACACTGGAACGGGAGGGACCTTCTTGTAGTAGACACTCCAGGGCTCTTTGACACCGAGGAGACACTGAAGACTACCTGTGAGCATATCAGCGAGTGTGTCCTCTTCTCCTACCCAGGGCCCCACGCTATCATCCTGGTTCTACAACTGGGCCGCTACACGGCAGAGGAGCAGAAAACAGTTGCATTGATCAAGAACCTCTTTGGGTTGCCAGCCATGAAGCACATGATTGTCTTGTTCACTCGCAAAGATAATTTGGGTGATCTCACACTGCATGAGTTTATAGAAGAATCAGATGTAAACCTGCAAAGCATCATCAAGGAGTGTGAGAACCACTGCTGTGCCTTCAATAACAAAAGCACAGATGAGGCTGAGAAGGAAGCTCAACTGCAGGAGCTGGTGGAGCTGATAGAAGAAGTGGTACGGAAGAATGGAGGGGCTCACTTTTCTGATGCCATCTACAAGAATATAGGGGAAAAGTTGCAACAGCAGGAAGAGGCCTTGAAGAAAATCTATGCTGATCAATTACAGAAGGAAAATAAACTAATTGAAGAGCAATATGCTAAGGGGAAAATATCAGAGCAAGACATGAAGAACAAGAAAAGAAAAAGATTGGAGGACTATAATGAAAAAATTAAAAATATTAGGGAAGAAGCTGGAACAAATATACTTAAAGAAATTGTTAGTTGGATTTGGAATTCATTTTCAAAAGTATGGAAAATGTTTTGAAATAATGTAAATTTTAATTCTTAATTTAGTATGATTTGTTAACGTGGTTAATTGTATTTTCCGAAGATGACTACAACAATGTATTCTATCCCACCCATTCTTCTTGTAATCTGAGTTTATTTTTCCTTCTGTTGAATTATAGGGTTTATCCCATAACTTGAAATTCAATGGTTTTTGTGAGTGCTTTGACAACCAGTGTATGGTTGTGACTTCAAAAGTGAGATAGGGAAAATCCTCTTTGTTCCCTAGGGTTTGTGGGCTTGGCACTTGGCAACCATGTGGTGAGGAAGCCCCAGTTGCCCATTGAGAGGCCATGTGGAGAGGACTTGAAGTCACTGGCCCACTCCCTTGGCTGGTCTTTCATCTGCCAGCAGAACCAACTTGACAGGCAGGCAAGTGAGGCAACATGGAAGCAAATTCTCCAGATGCCACTGTGCCACCTCAGACTAAGCAGCAAAGAGCAAATATAGGCCACCCCCACTGCATCCTGCCCAGATTGCAGATTCATGAGAAAAATAAAGTTTATTGATTTAAACTACTAGACTTGGGGATGGTTTGTTATTCTGTGATAGTAACCACCAGCATCTTCCTGCTCACTCACCTCCAATACCCACAATGCTAACAAATGGAAGAAGTTATAGAATTGGCATAATCAGGCAATATTTTATTTTATTGAGTTCACAGACTCAATTTAGAAAAATTCACATTAGAAATCCTTCATGTTTCAAGTGTTAGCATGCACATTTTTTCAGTCCATGTCTGCTTGTACATTGTTAATGAAGCAGTTGGCTTCTCCAGCAAGATGATTCTGTGGTCCATGTGAGACAAGAGAATAAGAAGCTAGGAAAATTCCTGGATGAATGGAGTAAGAAAACTGAGATGAGTAGATGGGCAGCTTATAGCTAGTTTGTTAATCACAAAATCTCATCTTCCCCAACCTGGGCCTGGGAGCAAATGGTTTGTACATCTCCTCCCTAACCAGAGAATACATAGCTTTAATCAGACTGGTCTGGGAAGTAGAGCACAAAGACCCAATTCATGCCATTTGTGCCATCTAAACTCAAGGGCAGATGAAGTCAGGGAAAAATATCAAAAACCACATCAAAGCCAGGCACAATTAAGAAAAAATACAGCAGTGAAACGGACAAAATAATAATCCAAAAGTCCCCTATACACTTATCTTGATGCATCAGCATATTAAAAATGCACCTGGAAAGGATAAAATGTCCTCAAGACAAAAACTTGCTCTTGCACAAGCCCATGCCCTATACCAGGCATGAACTTTTTATTTCTCCCTAAACTCTGGATCCCCATGAGGGACTTGCAATCAGGAGAGCAGTGGGCAGTGGCACCCAACCTCAGCTCCTGATCCTGTCTCCATAGAGGTCTAAGATCTTAGCTTGGAGTCTAGGTCTTAGCCACTCACATACATGTTCACATCAAGGAGAGATTTAGGTACATATTTGCCCACAGCACATAAGTGGTTGTTGGGGCTTCGGTGGCGAGGTAAGTGTGATAGGAGGGCTACAGGGCATTTGAAAATGGACAGAATCATCACTTTGATTATGGCAGTGTTTCTCAAACTTTTGACATATGTGTACCCCTTCTATAATTTTTGTAACGCTGAGTACCACTCTTACTCATGAGGACGTAGAATTAGGCCCAGCTAAGCACAGTGGAGTGCATATCCTCACCAAACTCCAGTGCAACTTGTATCCCCACCAAACTCTTCCCGTGCACCTGGGGGTATGCGTACCACACTTTGGGAAACACTGGATTATGGTGATGGTTTCACTTGTACAGTATATGCAGTATATTAATATGTTCAAAACACTTATTCAAATATTTTTTTCCATTTTAAATTGGGTTATTTGTCTTTCATTAATGGATTGCAAGAGTTCTTTATACCTTCTTTTCTTTGGCAGGTTTTGATCAAATACAAGAGGCCCAGTGCACAAAATTCTTGCCTGGGGGAAAGGGTTCCTCTGCCTGGCCCTTGCCCTCTCTCAGTCTGAGACTGTGAGAAAGGGTGGGCTGGGCTGGGGGACCCCCAAGTGCATGACTTTTCATGCACTGGGCCTCTAATTGGTTAATAAAAGCACAAAGGTTTTAACTGTACAATTCTATAATACATGATCTGAATAGTATATTGTATGTTCACCAGCCAGTCAAGTCTTCTGTCACCATATATTTGAACCCCTTTACCCTTTACCATCTTTTCCCAGTCCACTTCTTCTCTTGTAGCCACCATACTGCTATCTGTGTGTATGAAGTTTTTGTTGTGTGTGTGTTCCTCGTTTTTTCTTTAGATGCATTCTCTTTTATATCCTACATACATGTCAAATTATATGGCTGTTGTCCTTTTCTATCTGACTTATTTCACCTACCATGAAACTCTAAAGATCCATCCATTTTGTAGCCAATGGCAATATTTCATCTTTGTTATTGTTGAGTAGTATTTCATTGTATATACGTACTACATCTTTAGCACACACCCATCAGAGAGCACTTAGGTTGCTTCCATATCTTGGCTTCCATGAATAATGCTGCAATGAACATATATGTTTTCAATTTGTGGGGGTAGATAACCAGAAAAGGAATTGCTGGGTCTCATGGTAGTTCTCTTCTTAATTTTTGAGGAACCTCCATACTGTTTTCCATAGTGGCTGTGCAAGTTTAAATTCCCACCTGCTGTGGATTAGGGTTCCCTTTTCTCCACAATCTCCAGTACTTGTTATTACTTTTCTTGTTGATAATGGCCATTCTATTAGGTGTGAGATAGTATCTTATTGAGGTTTTGATTTGCATTTCCTTCATAACTAGTAAAGTTGAAAATATTTTCAAATATCTGCTGGCTATTTGAATGTCTTCTTGGGAGAAGTGTTTGTTCTGGTCTTGGCTCATTTTAGAAATTGGATTGTTTGATTGTTTTTATTGTTGAGTTGTATATCTTCGCTACATATTTTGGATATTAACTCATTTTCTGAGGTGTTGTTGCAGATATCTCAGTTTTTTGTTTGTTTTTCTGCTTTGTGATGGGCTTTTTGGCTATTGCAGAGGCTGTTTTGTTTTGCTATAATCTCATTAATTTATTTCCTTTGCTTTGTGGGTCAAACTTATAAAATCATCACTAAAACAAGGATACAATTTTGTGCTATGTTTTCTTCTACATGTTTATTGTTTAAGGTCTCATAGTTAGACCTTTGATTATTTTTAAGTTAATTGTTATTTATGGTGATAAATAGCAGTCTAGTCTAGTTTCAGTTTTTTGCATGTGCCTTTCTAGTTTTCCTAATACCATTTATTGAAGAGGCTTTCTTTTTTTTCCACAATATGTTTTTGGCTCCTTTGTTGAAGATTATTTGTCCATATACAGTATATGTGGGTTTCTTTCAGAGGCATTGATTCCCTTCCATTGGTCAGTGTGTCTGCATTACTACCAATATACTATTTTGATTATTGTTACTTCTCTGTATAATTTGAATTCAGGGAGAATGATACCTCTGATTTTGTTCTTTTTTTTCTCAGTATTGCTTTGGCTATTTGGGTTTTATTGTGTGTTTCCTCACAAGTTCGATGACTTTTCATTGTACTTCTTTTAAAAATATCATTGGAGTTTGATAGGCATTTCGTTAAATCTGTATATTGCTTTGGGTAATATGAACATTGAAAATGGCAAGATTTTGTTTTCTTATGGCGAACGAATTCTCTCTCTCTCTCTCTCTCTCTCTCTCTCTCTCTTTCTCTCTCTCTTCTCTCTTTCTGTCAGAATTTCTTTGTCTATTCATCCATATGTTTCTATGTCTTGGCTATTGCAAATAATGAGCAAATAAAACAGAAATGCAGATATATTTTCAGATACATGTTCTTGTTTTCTTCAGCTAAATATCCACTACTAGAATTGCTAAATCATACATATACTGAGTGGCCAGATAATTATGATCTCTGAACGCATAATAATCTAGCCAGAGAGAGAGAGAAAGAGAGAGAGGTCCATTGCATGAAATTAATGCATGAGGGAGGGGTATCCCTCAGCTGAGCCTGCACCCTTTCCAATCTAGGACCCCTGGAGGAATGTCCGACTGCCTGTTTAGGCCCAATCCTGCTAAAACCAGTCTGATCACCCTCTAACCATTCCCCTGCCAGCCTGATTGATGTCTAACTACTCCCCTGCAGGAATGGTCACCACTAACTGTCCTTCCCTGAAAGCATGGTCACCACTAACTACCCTCCCTTGCAGTTCTGGTCCCCCCCACACATCAACTGCATTCCCCTGCAGGCCCGAGTTCCCCCCAACTTCCATCTTCTGCCAGCCTGGACAGCCCTAACTCCACTCCCCTGCAAGCTTGATCACCCCCAAGTGCCCTTCTTTGCAGGTTTGGTCCCTCCCAACTGCCCTCCCCTGCTGGCCATCTTGTGGTGGCCATCTTGTGTCCACATGGTGGCAGGCATCTTTGACCACATGGGGGCAGCCATCTTGTGTTTTTGGTCGATGGTCAATCTGCATATTACTTTAAGTGCCTCCTTTGCAGGTCTTGGTCCCTCCCAACTGCCCTCCCCTGCTGGCCATCTTGTGGTGGCCATCT